>JANHFN010006850.1:0-13426 GCA_032468175.1 Toxicocalamus goodenoughensis
CCACCAAGCATGCCCACCCAGTCACATGACCACAAGCCACGTCTACCAAATAAGCCACGCCCACAGAACCGGTAGTAAAAAAAATTGAATTCCACCACTGTGTAAAAGGATCCTGCCACTGCGGCCCGACTGCTGTTCACCAAAGCTTCACAGTCTGTGATGCAATATACACTCCATAAGACGCAGACATTTCCACCCACTTTTTGGGGGAGGGGGGAGTGAGTCTTATCAAGCGAAAAATATGGTACTTAAAAGTAATGGGTCCAGCTGAGTTTTGTTTGATAACTAGAACAAGCATGATATTTAATCTAGTGACTTAGAATGTGTTCATTTGCTCTTTGGTGGCTTATGCTTTCATGCAGTTTTCCTAATCTTTATTTTAAAAGTTTTTTTTTTCTTATAACTGGAATCAATTGATTTAGATATTATAAGTGTTCATAATTTCTAATGCAAAAACTCTTATTTAAATTCAGACTGTGAAGATAATAGCTTAAAATATTGCCAAAACTGTATAGAAAAAGGTAAGCACTTATTTTCATTAATTCATTACTCTAAGGGTCATTAAGATTTATTATAAAGCATATATCATATTAAATGCAATGGGGACCATAAACTATGACTCACAAATAAAATGACAGGGAATCCAGGGGCACCAAGAGGATGAAGAGGCTTTTGCTATTTTTGGTTAACTACAGAAGAACATTTGATTATGTTACTTTTCCTGCCCATTTTAATTAACAGCCCTTAACAGCATTTTTGCATTTATGTATAGCTTTGTAACCTGTTAGAACTAGAATCTATGTGAGGAAATTGTGCATTACACTAGTATACAATCATGGCTTTTCAATTCAGTTCTTTTCTAACTGATGTAGGTAGTGTTAGCATATAAAATTCTGCCATTATAAGATTTCAATTAGAAGTTATTTTAAAAAACCAAACTCATTTTTTCTCCTATTTGCTGTTGTGCAGGACCAATATAATCCCTGGTTAATGCCGGTTGAGGAATTTGTTTGTTTGTGTATCTATTTAACATTTTTATAGCATGCCCAGCTGAAAAGACTCTGGGAAGGTTACAAAAGGAAAACTGGGGCTGTTATCTTAACACATATGATAGGCACCAGTTTAGATTTTTCTTTGATTTACATTCGCCTTCTCTTAATCAGAGATCCTGCTTGTCTTATGTAATTTAGTTTTGGTTAATTTTACTGTTGTCTTTTGGTGCTAGGAAACAAATTATTCCCCTGTTGCCCAGTCTGAAAATATCAGATTTATCATTTCATGCAATAATTGTCACTTAAAAGTTACCTAAAATTACTTGCAAAGGGATGTTCTCATAAAAAGGAATAACCGGTATATGTTTAAAAGTCATGGGATAATTTTGAAATATACAGTAAATACAATAAACACATTAAATTAAATATTTCTAAAAACTATTATAACAGCAGAAAAGTGCTATATTAATCTGTTTTTTTCTGCCCAGGATCTGAAAGCCATGTGTGCTTTAAAGTAAAATCAATGAAAACATTAATCATATTTTTTAATCTGGATTTATTTTTAATTTCACAGGGAGTTTATGGGATCCAAATATAACAATATGTAACAGGGAATTTGAACTAGAAGTGAATTTTACACCTAGTAACTTTTGTTCTAAATATAAAATCCATCTTTGTGACTCTTATGAATGCAATAATTCGATTCTTCATGTTGTGCCTACTACCGAGGTATATTTTTTTTCTTCTTTAGCTATAAAACTAGGAATGAGTATGATGCTTGTCAGATTTTATGACTAAGGCAGATAAGAGTTGAACACAGATGATACCAGATTGGATAAAGTCAAAATTAATGTAAATATTAGCTTTTGAAAAACATCATGCAATTACAAGCTGAACAGATAAGAAATAAAAGTGTCACTTTTTTTAAAAAAAGTAAACATTTTGAAAAGTTCTGTAATACATTTATCTGGATTTTTTTCTTGGAATAGGGAAACAATATTAGAGTTTCAGAAAAAATAAGAATGAATGATCAAGAAAGATACATAATATTTAAAGAGGTAAGATTTTATTTTCGTTTGTAAGAAAAATGTTAAATTAGAAGGGTTATATGAATGTTTCTGATCTATGGCCCAAACATTGAAACACAAGTTACACCTGATGCTGTCTGCCTCATCAATGTGTATGAGGGGGTAATTATTCAAATAAGCCTTGACAGTACTATCTTGCTACAAGAGGTTATAGTTTAATGGGCATTTTCTGGGAGGGTTAATCATTTTTCAGGAAAGAAGCTTAATAGCAATAGAATTAGACTTACCATATATACCACTTCATAGTGCTTTAGGAATTCTATCCTATAGATGTTTCCTCCAACAACAGTTTATGCTATTGGAATATATGCATATATAAGCAAAATTGATTTAATTTTTATGGGACATGCCGTTTTTATTTTTAAACTGAAAAAGTGCAAAATGGATCTCTTTTCTACAATTATATTCTCACAGCTACCTTCTTCACTGTTGTTAAGAAATTTTCAATACAAAATTAAATATAAAAGCAATGCTTAAGCACTGTATTTAATAATAATATCAGTGTTATTATTATGCTTTTCTTCTTCCAGCTAATTCCTTATTTTCCAGGATGTCAAAATGACTGCAAAAGATACTCGTATTATCAAACAGTTTGCAATGAAGAACATATCCCTGGTTAGTTGAAACTTCTAAATGTTTATCTATGGATGGAAACATTAAGCTTTATATGCTAAGGTAATTTTCTTAGTATAAGCCTAAGATTGGCCAATGAGATCATTAAGCTCATTTAGGCAGCTTCAGACAGCTTAGACTTTATTTTCTTACAGGTTGGTGAGAATAAAAGAGCTTGGAGGGTAAGGAAAAGAACTATATTAGTTGCTTTGAGCAATTTTATAGGAAGAGCAAGAGATAGAATAATAATCTTGGTGGATAAGGAATACAGAATACAGAAAAACAGAGTTAGAAGGGACCTTGGAGGTCTTCTAGTCCAATCCCCTGCTTAGGCAAGAAATTCCAGAAAGTAACAAAAACACTCAAATAAGCAGGCAGTCAACACCCATAGTATGCAATTCAGTGATAGCCCCAATGTGACTTGGGTCAGATTTTGACTAGAAGATGGGGAGAGAGGCAAATATTGTACTGATGTGTTAACCATGAATAAAAGCATCTTCATTCAGGTTTAGTTTTTTTGTCTGTGCTGAAAATGTAGCAGATAATAGGTGGTATAAATATGATTGTACATAATTAATTCAAGCAATCCGAATTCTCTCTCTCTCTCACACTCACTCTCTCCCCCTCTCTTTCTTTTGCAGAACCAAATTCTACAGCTTTCATAGTAAACAAACTAGGTATTGGATAATGTTCTGTTCAATTTCAACATTATTATGTGATGCCAATCATTGTATAATGTTGTAGAATAGTGATAACGAGTAAATCTATCCCATTTATTTGAATAAGTGGCCTTCAAAAGAAGCCACAGAAACAGGAAAAATTTTCCAGCAGATTTCAACATATACAGCATGTGGAAAAGTACCAAAAAGAACACATTGAGAAAGACACATCAGGAAGATAAAAGATGATTTCCATGGGATAGTAATATTCTCATTGAAAAATGCCAGTATTTATTAGAAAAGTGTTAAGGTGGGAATGGTCAAGATTCAATGGAATATTTGAGTCTTGCACCTCTTGACTTACAACCATTCATTTAACGATTTTCCAAAGTTTTCATGGCACTGAAAAAAGTGACTTTGACCAGTCCTTGCACTAATGACCAGAATAGCATCCCTGTGGTGACGTAATCAAAATTTTCTATTTGGAACCAGTACCCAAGTATTTATCACAGGTTCAGGGTCCTGGAGTCATATGATTGCCATTTGCAACTTTTTCAGAGGCTTCCAACAAGAAGTCTATAAGGAAAGTCAAATTTGTTCATTGACTGTGACAAGAGAGATCATAAAATCAGATGCAACTCATGACTGTATCTTTTAGCGACAAAAGTTCTGGTCCCAACTGTAGTTTTAACTTGAGGAGTACCTTTGTTGGAAGTTATAAAAGTTTATGGGAACCATATGCTAAGCTACAAGAAGAAAAAACCACCTTTCTATATACTCCCCAGAATGGTCTCTAAACTGCTTATTTAGTTATTTTGTTCTGTATCTTTTAATTTAAACCACATCATGATAGCCTTTATCTTTAGCTACTCAGTATTTTATCAGTTCCATGTCAGAAAAAAAGAAAAGAAGAGAGTTTTGTTAGGTTGATATAAAGATAAATTTATTTCTAGGACATTGTGAGTGAAGAAGATAAATTCAAATAATAACAGTGTAAAAAAGGATAATATGAAAATCACAGGATATATATGAAATTCACAGAATCACAGGGCTGCAAGGAGCTTTGGAAGTCTTCTAGTCCAAACAATTGCCCAAGGCTGGTGTCTTTATACTATCGCAGATAAATGCTGTTCAATCTTTTCTTGAAAACCTCCAGGGATGGAGCATTCATAACTCTAGGAAACAAGCTCTTCCATTGATTAATTGTTCTTAGTGTCAGGAAATTTCTCCTTAGTTCCAGTTTTGATCTCTGTTTAATGAGCTTCTACTCATTATTTCTTGTCCTGTCCTCATGTGCTTTGGAGCAGGGATCACCAACCTTTAGGACCTCAGGGACCACCAAATTCATAATTTTAAATCCCACAGACCACTGATATGAATTTTGACTGATAGTAATTAGCTGAAGTTGGTGTGTGTGTGTGAGAGAGAGATATGATCTAATTTTGGAGGGCTGGTAGTGATGTTCTCTCTCTCATTCTCTCTCTCTCTCTCTCATTCTCTCTCTCTCTCTCTCTCTCTCTCTCTCTCTCTCTCTCTCACACACACACACACACACACACACACACACACACACACACAGGTCCCTCACACATCTCCACCCCCTCTAAGGCAGCCACATTCCTAACCTGCTCTTCAGCTCTGTTCTCGAGTGAGAGGGGGGGGGTATTCTGCGATCGGTAGGAAAACAGGATGGGGGATTTTCCTGCAGAGATCTTGGAAAAATCCCAAAAATGTCTGCAGGAAAATTCCTCTCCCCACTTTTCTATCGATCGTTCTTTATTTGGGATCATAGGATACCATTTCTAGCTCCGTTTTCAGGGGGAGAGAGAGAGACTTTTGGCTTCATGCAAGGAAAGCAGCAGAAGTCTTTCTTTCTCTCCCCCCAAACTCTGCCAGAAACGAGTCTTTGCCGGTGCAGCCTCTTGGAGCAGGAGGCCTTGCAAAGACTCATTTCTGGTGGAGTTTGGGGGAGAAAAAGACTTTTGGTGCTTTCCTTAGGTGCAGCCAAAAGCAGCAGAAGAAAGAAGCCGATAGAGGCAGCCCGGTGGCCAGGCAAGTTCCCACCCTCCGCCCTTTCCCCTCTCCCCTCACTACCTCGTGTTGTTCCAACTCAAGCATTGTGTTCCTGTGGGCCATGTGGGTGGCGCAGCCTTGTGTTCCTGCGCAGCCTGTATTAATTGCTTTTGGGGGGTGCTCTGGGGATGACATTTCTCTGTGGACCACCAAAATTTTCTCGCAGACCACCAGTGGAGAATAGATCAACATCCTCTTCTCTATGATAGCCATTCAGTTATCATGTCACTCCTAATCCTTCTCTTTGTTAGGCTAGTCATACATCATATGGTTTGGCTTTATCATCTTTGTGTAATGAGGTAAAGAGAATGAAGAATCAATATCCTTTGAAGAGAGGATGCAGGTACATGTTGGGGAGGAAGAAAGACCTGAAACTCCTTATTTTGATTATGACATAGAGACATACAGTTTGTTAACTGAACATATTATATAGCAATTAATGACCAGCAATTAAGAGATGGGCTAAGATCAGACTCTGGAAAGAAATCTCCAAGGAAAAAAAATAGACTGCCTTAGTAACACGAATTGCAAAACTGTCCTGAGAAGGAAAATTGCTTTTCAGAATGTTATAGAACCCAGTCAATATAGAGAAGATTCCCAGGATAAGATTATTGGTGAAGGTATATGGATGTATGAGTGCATGGAGTTTTAGTTTGGAAAGTGAGTAAGCTTAAACCCATATTTGGCTCTATGCATTCTAAAAGCAATAAGTCCTGGAAATGTCGTAAAGATCTTTACAGTCCTCAGTCTGACATAGGCAGCCTTTGGTTGCCAAAGAAACACTTCCTTTTTCTCTGGGCATATGCTAACAAGATACATTGACACTGAATATCGCCATTAGTTCTACATTTTGGCTGGCTACCATTTTAGATATTTCTGGGACTTTTTCTTTTTGACCTTTTGAGTGGGTGATTGTGAAGATGGTAGGATAAGCAACATAGCTGTGGCCAGAGTCAATATTTACATTTCGGGGAGGTTGAGAACTACAACTTAGAGCCAGATGTAGCAAACAAGAAGGTGGTCTCAGTTCTTAGCAGAAGGTTTTGAGTTGTGTTTTTTTAATGGTAATACTCCTGTTTTAAGCTTTCACTATGGCAGTGGTATCAAACTTGCAGCCCATGGGCCAGATGCATCATGTGCTGGCCACACCTTTGCTCAGTTTAGCAAAGGGGAAAAAATTGTGATACGTCATGTGACAATAACGTTGTCACAAGTTTGACACCCCTGCACTGTGGTATTTACCTACTTAGCCTCCCAAAAATTACCTACCAATTGGCAGGTTTCAGCAAAATGGATTGTGAAGCAACAAGTTGCCTGTTCCTAATTTAGACCATGATCAGAAGATTGCTTTGCTGGTCGTTGTGAATTTGGAGACTGAACCACCCATGTTATTCTGACATATTTTAGATTTCCCACATCTTCTCATTTAAACTCTAATATCTCACCTCCATCTGTGCTGTATCACCACTTGCATACATAACAATGCATTTTACAATATTTTGAGAATTAGAAATGGCAATTGCTCATTTTTTATTAAATTAATTTTAAGCTTTTAAAAGAATCTTGCAATCTTACAACCTGTTTTCTTTCTCATTTAGATATGAAAAAAACATATATTGGCATATCCATCACTTTACTTCTGATTGTGTGCATAGTTGTTGCTACGCTTTATTTCAAGAGTAGGCATGGTAAGAGCTTATCTTATTCTGTTTTGTTTATAGTCCCTCCTCTATCTTCTGTCTACAACTGAAAACTCAGAAGATTGAAATGTAGGTGCTACTTTGACTTTTCCTGTCAATTCTGAGACATCTGGGAAAAAGGAAGTACTCTCTGAATCCAGATTCTTGTCTAAATTCTAAGAAACTGCAGGATTTCAAAATACAGATGTATTTTGTAACATTTACTGGGAAAATAACAAGTCCTGTGACATCTCAAACACTAGCATATGCAAATAGATCTGAGTATGGCACATATGATTGGGAGGTAGGCAGATGAGAAAGAATGGAGAGAATGTTTAAAAAGAGATTAGAGCAAACATTGAAAGGAAAAGATACAAGCAGTTACAATTATTCATAGAAAGTAGCTGCTGCAGAAAATGTTAAGTGTTAAATAAATTTTAGTTTTAATATGTAAGAAATACTGTAGTATTAAGCCAGTAACTCAATGACAATATTTCCAGCTGCTTTTCACAATGAAATGTTTCAAGTGAAATTGAATAAATAATTACAAACATGAATTTAAAAAAAGCCGCTCAGTCGCGGCAGATGTCGGCTTTTGTAGCCAGTGCTGTCCAAAGCTTCAGTCACTGATGGGGCTTTATTTCTCCCACCAGTGGCTAGGCCAATGAGTGGAGTCTGCTAGCCGACTCCACTCTATGGCCATATTTGGCAATACTTAACACCCCTCCCCTCCTAGTCAATATTCCGCCAATCATCACCTGCGTACCTTATGTAATCACATAGGTAGGCAGGGCTTCGGGAGGTGCGGCTGGGCCTGCGCACCTCACTTGTTCCTGGGGCGGCGGCCCGAGCGGATGGGTCTGCTGCTGCTCCAGTTCCTGCCTGTGGAACTGTCTCGAAATCATCATGGTGTAGCAGGGACCCTTGAGCCTGAGGCCTCAGAAGTACACTGCAGGACCTCCTCTTCAAAAGATAAGTGTTCCTGCATCTTGTCCGGGTTCGAGGCTAGTTCATTAGTTCTTGTTCTGAGTTCTGTTGGCAGGGTATCTGCTAGGGACCATTTCATTTGCTCGTGTTGGTTTTCTGACAGCCTGTCTGTGATCGGGATCTGGCCTCTGATTTGGTCGATGTGCCTCTACCACTGTTTCCCTCCTCTGTCTCTACTCGATAGGATCTGGGTCTGGGTATCCCAATGACTTTGGCGGGTACCCAAATGAGTCCCCCTGTGTAATTGTGTGCGTAGATCGGGTCTCCTATGGAAAAGTTCCTACACTTCCCGGTGGAGTCTACTGGGGTTTTGGGACTGTAGTTTGGGTAGATCCTGTCTAGGGTCAATTGGAGCTTCCGACCCATCAATAGCTCTGCTGGGCTGCAGTGGGTTGTCGCATGGGGTGTGATGTTTTGAGCCAACAGCATTCTGTCAATCTTTTCCTGCCAGTCCCCTTTGCCCATTCTCCTGAGAGTTTCCTTGGTCGTTTGGACCATTCTCTCCGCCTGCCCATTCAGGCTCGGATGTGCAGGTGCTGATAGGGCATGCCTGATTGCTCCAATGGTTGATTCAGTGGTGGTGGATTTCATCCGGATTACCTCTAGCCATTTAGAATATGCATCGACCACTATCAAGTATGTTTACCCTTGGCAAGGCCCAGCGAAGTCGACGTATCTCCTACTTTCTAGGGCTAGCTGCTGGGGGGGGGGGGGGGGCTGGTCGGGTTTCTTGACAGGGTATGCAGGTAGAGACCCAGGTCTCTATTTCCTTGTCCAGTCCCAGCCACCACACATAGCTTCTGGCTAGGGTTTTCATGTGGACTATCCCCGGGTAGCCCTCGTGTAGCATTGTTAGTACTCTGTTTCTTAGTTGGGGGGGGACAATCACTCTCTCTCCCCATAGAATACTTTCCTTTTGTATGGATAACTCAGCCTGTCTGTTTTTATAAGGCTTGAACTCGTCCCTTCTATGGATTCCGGCCATCCCCTCCACACCCAGTTCGAAATCCGCACCATGGTTTTGTCGCGCACCGTGAGTGTGGCGATTTCTACAGACGTCATCAGTCCGGGTTGTAATTCTTCTATTAGAAGTACTGTGGTGGAGGGTGCCGGGTTTTCGACGAGATCAGGGAGTGGGCAGTAACTCAATTCATCGGCATTTGAAATGTTTTTTCCTGGCCGGTGAATTAGGTGGTAGCTATATGCGGCCAGGAACACAGCCCATCTTAACATCCTGGGTGATAGGATGTTTGGTGTGGGTTTGCCTCCGGCAAGGATTTCCAGCAGGGATTTGTGGTCAGTAATGAAGTTGAATTGTCTTCCCTACAGGTATTCATGGAAGTGCTTGATCCCTGCTACTGCAGCAAGTGCTTCCTTATCAATATGACTATAGTTCATTTGTGGTTTGGATAAAGTCTTAGAGAAATATGTAATGGGGCTTCTGTCCCATTGGGTAGTTTGTGGCTGAGGACTGCTCCGATTCCATAGGGGAAGGCATCGCATGTGAGTGTCAGTGGCACTGTCTCACTATATTGTATGAGGACGCTGTCGGATGTTCTTTATTTTTTTGAATGCATCAGCCTCGCGTTGTCCCCACATCCAGCTGGTCATCTTATCAAGCAGTCTATGGAGCGGTTCTGCGATGGTTGCTTTCTGTGGTAGAAAGACATTATAAAAGTTGACCAATCCCAAGAAGGCTTGCAGTTCTGCTTTGGTTTTTTTTGGGGGGGGGGCTTCCTGTATTGCTTTAAGCTTCCCGTTTGTGGGTTGGATGCCTGCTGCATCTATCAGGAACCCCAAAAATTCCACTTGGGGCACAGCAGGAACAGGTAACAGTCTTTATTTTGTGAATTTAAAAAAAGTTGCTCAGCCTTGGCAGGGCCGTGTCCAAAGCTTCAGTCACTGACAGGGCTTTATTTCTCCGACCAGTGGCTGGGCCAATGAGTGGAGTCTGCTAGCTGACTCCACTCTATGGCTATATTTGGCAATACTTAACACTGGAGGCTGCTTTTGTTGATAATAGATAACAAAAGTATAATGGGTTTAGGCTTCCATGACAATTGTGTTTTCTTTGATATTGTTGGTGTTTGATTGTAATTTTTGACAGAATATTTTTTGACATATGTTCCTAACCACAATGATGCTCAAATGACAAAATATGTGCCATGATGTCACTCCAAGCTCCACCTTTCTTATATGTTTATGATGTTAGTCCTATTAACACTGACACATTTCCTCACTTGTTCCCCTCTTACATGGATGGGTCATGGAAGCATTATATATTCAGTCTCAACACTTAGTGATAAAAGGTCTGAAAATCTGAAAGATAGCCTTAAGTAACATGAAATTCCCACTATAATAGTATGGATTCTTCAAATAGGACATTAACAATTGCTCATCTTGTGTACCTTGGGCAAACAGAAAATAGTTTCAGATTAAAGGTAGTCCTTTCCCTTGTATGCTTACTTTTGGTAATCCTCAGAAGGGTGAGAAGATAGAAGTCTGAAAACATGGTGTTGCAGTTACCTCTCACTTTTCTATAGTTCAGCTGATCACTGCTTCTCACTTATTTTTTAGATATAGTCCGAAGTATTAGCTAACTTAACCAAAACCATCAATACCCCTCCTGAGCGATTTGGCCTGACTTTGTTATTTTGTTTTTGATGGAGGAATTTGTTTGTACCATATTCATTATCATACAGCATTCTGTTGTCCCATAGGAATATGAAACTACTGATATGTTTGTCAGCGAATTTGTATTGTAAAACTATATGCTACAATATATTCCCAGATAACAAATACTGTTTTTTTCAGGTTACTTAAATGTGAACTTCCTTGCTCCAAGTTTCATTTTAAAAGTGGTGCTGTTTTTTTTTTTAAACAGGTCCAGCAAATAATCTGGCTCATTTCCATCTTAAAGCAGCACAAAAACCCGTAACAATTCTTGTTGTATATTCTCAAGAAGCCTGTTTACAGCATACCGTCCTAAGTTTTGCTGAATTTCTACAGGAATACTGTCAATGTAATATTATAATAGACCTGTGGCAAAAACGGAGAATTGCTGAAATAGGAACTGTGCAATGGCTTGCTACTCAGAAAGAAATTGCTGATAAAGTCATTTTTCTTTGCCCAACCCACTCAAGTGCTTCATGTGATTCAACCTGTAAGAGCATTATAGAAAACCAGAAAAATTCTGATTGTATGTTCACTCTTGCATTACACCTTTTCTTCAGTGATTGGAAAATGAATTCTTCTCTTTGCAAGTACATGGTTGTTTCTTTCAATGAAACACATCCAGATCCACTTCTCCCAACTCCATTGAACATCTGCCCAAACTATTTTTTAATGAAAGATATAGACTCCTTTTGTAGAGACCTTTACTTTTCACAGAGCCGGAAGTATAAAGCTGCAAAGAAGTAGACCTGGAAATTTAAGATTAGTCCTGGATTGCAGGTATAGTATTAAAATAGAGATTGTTACTTTTTTTCTCTTCTAACTATAAAAGTGAATTATTATTGTAAGTTGGAAAACTGATACTACAGTTTTTGATATTATCTTCTCTACTTAAGAAAGTGAATGGTAACAATTTCATAACATACATGGTTGCTAATTCATTTCCAGGGATTAAAAGGACTGTTGAAGGACATGACCAGGCTGAGCCCGAGGGAGGAGTCAAATAAATGCATGAGTCCCTGCATGCCTGCAAGAGATCGAACTCCAACCCCCTTGAATGCCTTAATTCCTGCTCATTTCCCTCAAATGTTAGTAGCTCAGATTTTTGTAGACAGCTTAAGCTTACAATATATCTTTATACTCATTTGAACTGCCTGCATTACCTGATTTCCTCAGAGGTTGATAGACTGGCAATTATATTTAAATCACTGTACAGTTTTGGCTATGATAGAAATTATGTCCCTGCTTCCTATGTCAGATACGGATTTCTCAAGTGTTTCATTTGCACAATATAAAACTTGATTACTGCAAACGCCTATTGGTTCTTCCTCACAAGCTCTTCTACTGACTCATATGCTCATGATTTGCTGGCAGCTAAAGGTGTTGGCTGAACCTGAGATATGTATTACTTCAGTCAGAATTTATAAATCATAGCTGTTTTGTTCTCCTTTGTTATAAGAATACGACACAAAAGAAGCTTCCCCCACATTTGCTTTAAAAATGTAAACAACCTTGAATTTAATGGAACGTGAATAAGGAATTTACACAAATATGTTGTTTGGGGAGAGAGATTGCTCCCTCAGTCTCACCAGTGTCACGTGCCAACAGGATTCAGTACTCTTGCTCCTCCTGTTTAAGGTCTATATAAAACTGCAGGCTGAAGTAATTCATCAGCTCAACAATCAGTATCCTCAGCATGCTGATAATAGATACATCTCAACCCTGAACCAGCCAAACATCCCCCAGATCTTGGATGGGGCAGTATTCAAATATAGTGTTAATCTAGATGATGTTCAACACACAACTTCTGCTTGAACAGCATGAGGCCTTTGCATAGCTGTCTTGTGGAACACTTGGGCCTTTCAGACAGTCACTCATGCCAGACTCCCTTTTTGGTTTGATTTCTGCAAACTAGTCTGCACTGCCCTTGAATATTACTGCCACAACATAGGTAATGATGGGCGTTCCTTAGTATATTCTTCACAAGCTGCATTGCATAAGATCCTACTTTCTCCAAAGATTTGTGTAACTCCTACTCTGATTGGCATTTTTCCAAGATTTTGGGTAAAGAAAATATGGTCCCCTTGTATAGGGTTTTGGAATTAAGAATGATGTCTAAAGGTATTTTAAAAATATATTTCACATTATATTTGGTGGGTCTGTTCTTTGGTGAGAAAGAGACGATAGATATATAATTGTGACTTTCCTGGAGCTGCCTTGGAGTCAGTCAGTCTAAATCTAATGAAATAGAAGTGGCTTGTAGATGCTTGGACAATGTGCGTTTAGTTGCCAGGAAGTTTTGAAAGCTGCAATCTCTGTACCAGTTCTGCCAACTGGCATTATTCCAATAGGTGCCCAGGTCTGGTGTTCTGAACATGTGCACATCTTGTTTGTGTTTTTGATTTTGTTTTTTAGAAAAACTGTGTTGTATTTTCTATCACAGATTTCACTAAGATCATAATAAAATATTCAACCAGAATAGTGTTTTTCAAACTTGGCAACTTTTAAGATGTATAAACATCAACTCTCAGAATTCCAGAGCCAGCATGGCTGTCTGGCTAGGGAATTCTGGAAACATGGCACGGCTGGCTCATGAATTCTGAGAATTGAAGTCCGCACACTTTAATGTTGCAAGTTTGAGAAACACTGAACTAGAGGAAAGG
>JANHFN010006850.1:14125-24248 GCA_032468175.1 Toxicocalamus goodenoughensis
GAGGAAAGGGTTTAGAGAAATATTTAATACCATTATACCTTATTTTTAAATGATTCCAGAGGAAATAATTTTTAATCTATTTAATTCATTTAAAACACAAAACTAAGAATCAAGGAAATGTTTTATTATTTCTAAATAATACTGGATCACCAAACAAATGCAGCTCTTTCACGTAACATACGAACACCAAAGCGCTGCCATTCTCGTTGATAAATCCAGAGCTCCTGTGTTGTATCTAGGCAGGCTAGAACAGCACCACCTTTCCAAGCAATCAAACGTGGATCCATGTCCTAATATTAAATGGATATAAAAATACCATACAATTAAAAATCAAACATGATCCCATGGCTGGTTCCTTGAACTCTTACAAATATGGCTAAATTCTAAAGGCTCTAAAAGAACAGATGGAACTAACTCACTTTTGAAAAAACAACAACATATTGTTACTTTGCTGACTACTCAAAAGACTGTCATTACTTCAACTGTCAAATAGATTCCAGTGCATACTTTTTATCACAGACTAATTCAATTCAATACATATTAGAATAATAAAACTGATGCTACATGTAGTAATTATCTACGAGAAGATTTTGTTATCATCACCTACAAAAGATTTCGCCAATCCCCATATAAGTGTACTTCCATACATACAAGTGCCATGGGTAGGTAATTTTAGAAAACCCTTGAATGCTGCCACTGAGCCTTTGGGGGATGTGGTCATTTCAATCTATGCTCACAGCAGTACTGTGGGTGAAGCATCCTTCTGAATGGAACAGAGAGCCCATTGCTCATCTCAAAATGTGTCTGATTCCTGCATCATTAATTCCCTCACATTTCCTAATGCTACTCCCAGCTGCTCTCCTATTTGAAAGCCTGCATAAATCCATACAAAGATACCTTTGGTCTTGTAATGACTTCTACGTTTTCAACAACTCTCCTGAAAGAGGGAGGCATTTTGTTGAGAATTCTGTGTTGAAGAAATTCTTGAGCTTTGTGGAACATCAAGCCACCTCCAACGACAAGGATTGAACTGTACATTTTCTTTTTGGTATCATCTGATGCTAGAAAAGTACACATGAAAGAATTTTAAATAAACTGTAGCAAACAAATTAAAAAAATAATGATTAATATAATAATTGGAAAAGTATTAAAACTATTTCATACACACACTGATAAAATTTACTGTGACTAGCATAAATCTTGCCTACAATAATTAGTATTACATATCACACAAAATAATAGTTTTCTTACCACAGCAGTCAATGCTATGCAAAATTGCTTTGTCAAGACCTAAAGCTTTCCCTTCAAACTGAGATACAGCAGTTTTTCGGGACATGTGAGTTAACATTTCTTCAGATTCATTTCCACCAATAATGCAGTCACTATGAGAACCACCTAAATCCACTTCAGAATGATAAACATTTTCAGCAACACTTGCAGAATGGCCTCGGAGATCTCCATCAAATACACTCAGCTTGGTCATGGATTTTCGATCAGCTGTTGCTTTTGCAGACTGGAAAAAAGGAAAATAAGATTACCTCTCAATAAAAGCAAGCACAAATCCTGCCCATAACTTGGGCTGAAGACCACCTAAAAAGGCTCAATGCTGTTTCTGTCCCTTCAAGTTTATTTCCTAATTAGACCCAATTCTTAATGTAAAAAAGTCCAAGAAACTGTATTTACTGTTGCAATTGACTCTCCCATCCAAAACCATAGGCATGTATACATTGGATCAGTACTTAATACTTTACCAATTTTTTAAAATATATCCAAGAAGTTGACCACAAAAATCCAGAAAAACACTAAAAAAACCTCAACAAATTCTCAACAAATTCACAAGCTTTTCTATTCACTAATAAGTTGCTGTTGAAAATAAGAAAATGCATGAGCTGTAAATGACTACAGATGTGCCTGCTAAAAAGTGAAAGAATACAGAGAAGAGTTTAGATCTGAAGGCTAAAACAAAGGAAGAACGTATTCTCATAAGCACCTGAAGGCAGGACAAGAAACAGTGGATGGAAACTAATCAAGGGGAGAATCAACTTAGGAGTAAGGAGAAATTTCCTGACAGTTAGAACAATTAATCAGTGGAACAACTTGCCTCCAGAAGTTGTGAATGTTCCAACACTGGAGATTTTAAAGAAGAGTTTGGACAACCATTTGTCTGAATTGGGATAGGGTTTCCTGCTTGAGCAGTTGGACTTTCCAACTTTGTTATTCTATTCTTATACCTTTGGAAATGAGCCAGGAATTAGCATTTGCCTGGGTGGGAAGGTTTGTATAGAGCATGGTTGACTCAGGAATTCCGAGAGTTGAAGCCCATGGTTGTATAGTTGCCACTGTTGCCCATCCTCAGTGTAGTGAATGGTAACCCTTTTTCTAATATCTAAACAGGACTTTCCTTCCTTTTCAGTCTTTCTCTGTTCAGTTACATTTTTTCCATCCTTTTCCATCTAGTTGTAGTACTAACAGGAGAGAGCAGGGATTTGATGATGTTTCCGGAGGGAGTGGTAGAATCAAAGCAGCCATGATAGAAGATGGGGCATACCGTCTTGTACATATCTGTAAAATCAATTCACCCAGGAGTGATGGATCTTGCATCATATTGCCAAACTTACCATCTTGACTACTTCGACTCCCCCATACTGGGTGAATGTGTGCATTAGTATCTCTATGTTTTTATGTTACTAGGTAGTTGTGAGAGAAAAAGTTTGGTAGAAGTGAGGCATCAATAATTTTATACATAGAGGTACTTTGTTTTATAATTTAAGTATTTCAATTAATATGAATGTGTGGGTTTTTTTAACCATATCCTTCCTTTTCTATGTGGCTTCTGGCAGGGGTATATGCTAGTGTCTCACATATATTTTAGGGGGAAACTGAAAAATTAGTTTCAGCTGAAATTGGCAAGGTTAGGTTGACAAAACAGACAATCTGGATTGCAAATAATATTTATCTCTATCTTTTTCCCACTGCCTATTTTTTTCAGGGCAGCAAATTTAAATTTAGGGTATTCTTTTTTCGTAAACATAGTGTATGCTTCTTGCCTATATTGGATATTCCCAATGTAGCCAATAATTATATCCATTCAACTCAATTCTATAACTTCCAAATAGGAATCCTATATATTGATTTTAGTTTTTTTTTAAAAAAAAACCCTGAAAAAGAAGGTATCTAGGTAACAAAAACAAATTAAAGTATCATAGTGATTATAATTCAGGATAGTTGAACACTGTAAACGTACATATAAGCGCACAAGCACTATTACACATAGAGAGACTGTGCCAATTGTAATAGCTGTCTCTTGTCCTCTTTGGCATGATTGCAAGAACTTCTAAAATGTCTTCTTTTATTTTAAATTATGTGCAGTTTCTTGTGACATCTGTGTATTAAAAACTAGATAATCTAGATAGCTGAAACAAGCCAGCTTTATAAACGATGTATTAGCTAAAAAAGCATGCTTAAGTGATAACTACCACATGTAGTTGAGAAGCCCTGATCTGACTATATTCTCATCCTCATAACCTGATACTTTTCAGATCTGCTGGTCTACATTATCCTTAGTCAACATAGCTATGGGCACACAGAAATTCTAGCCCAACTTAGTGGGAAATGCCAGAACATGGCAGGTCATATGCATAGAATTCATCTATCAATACTCTGGAAAGTGTTAAGTAAATAGAATGAGACACTGGGTTCACTGTATAGTATACAAGGGGGAAAAAAATCAAAAGGGGAGAGAAAGCCACGCACACACACCTGCTCTTGCTTACTTTGTGTAGCTAAGAGATAATGTTCGTCATGAGGGTCCTCAGGATCACCTTGAGACCTGTGCTGCAAAACTATCATTTTCTGACCCACAATTCCAAAAGTTGCTGGGTAAAATAGTGCCATTGGAGCCTAATTGTGAAAGAAAATAATTTCAAATTATTGTCAACATTTATCCATAGATTCCTCAATCTTCCTTGCAATTGGGTTACAGTTAAACAACCTATGATTAAATAATTTATCTCAGCAGAATATGTAGGTCACAATATTTAATATTTATTTTTTAGTAAAAGGTGAATGATGTGTACAATATGAAGAGTTTTCCCTTCTCCTCCTATTTTCTTTTGTATTTTTGTATTTTATATTATAAACTAATAAAAAGAACCCTTAAAATGAAATGTTTAATTTTTAGATTTACAGCCTACTTTTTGTACAGAGGCTCAAGATGGCATAAACTTTTACTGGCAATGGTTAACTGACTCTCAAAAACTGAAGATATGGAGGAACTGGAACCACAGGATTATTTCATCTGGGTAAACACAATAATGAAGGATACCATGAATCCTTTTTTGCAGCCAGCAACCTCCCCTATGTGCAAACTATTCCCCCAAATGAAGATTACTGGACAAGAAGACCATTTTTCTAATTAATCAGAAGAGAGTTACGGTTCCATTACTTCCTAGGAAAATTTATTTTAATGTTTTTTTCTAAAAATACAAATACTGCATAGTCCTTGGCCAAATTACCCACAATTCAGAAGGTAGGTAGCATACAGTTTACCATGGACTACCATCCAATGTGATCTTGCTACCCTAGAGTAATAAACAAGAGAACAGTAGCAGTTTCCAAGTTCTCACTGTTTCCCATTGTCATAATATACAATGCTTGAACCAACACAAAATAGATTGATGGGAAATTTCTAATGGAACTTTTTTTAAATTTAAAGCTCAAGAGAAATGTTCTGTTTCGTTCAAAGCACTATAAGATGCATCTCACAGTTTTTTACCTGTAACTTTTCATCTCCTAAGCGCAACTGATACAACAAAGCTGGAGAATCTGGGTGACGGACTTGAAACTCATGATCTTTCAGTCCAGATAAATCCTAATAATAAAAGAAAGTATAAATATTTTATAGTTTTAACTATGAGTGTATACTTTGAAGTAACACACTGGGTTTTTGTTCATTGGGTGCCTTCAAGTCACAAAAATGGATGGCCTGGATAATTCCCTGTAGTTTTCTAGGCAAGATTTCAAAAGTGGTTTATTATTGCCTCTTTTCTAGGGCTGAACAACCTGGCCCAAAATCATTCAGCTGGCTTTGTTATCTAATGCAGCAGTCCCCAACCTTTGTGGCTTGGCAGCCTGGCTTGGGCTGGGGGGGGTTTCCCCCCTCTCTTTCTTTATCTCAGCAAACATACCCAAAACTCCTTCCTCATATTTTCCCCACAAAACAACCCTCTGAGGTGGGTTGGGCTGATAAGAGAGTGACTAGCCTGAAATCATCCAGCTGCCTAACATGCCTAAGACAGGACTAGTCTCCCGATTTCTTTCTTTTTTCTTTTTACAACCTTGTAGTCCCTTAATACAGGGTAGAGTCAGGGTAACTGGATGGAGCTCAGAGATTAGTGGCTAGATTAGTGGCCTGACACCTAGGTAGAGTTCATAGCAGATATTTTTACTTTGTGCCCTAGAAATAAAACATCTGCCTACTACCTAGGATTGACCTCTCAACCTTCCAAGTGGGAGGTGAGAATCTTCACCACTAAGTCATCATAATTCTTACTTACTTTTCCCTTTTCAGTGTCATAAACACATTAGTTTTATAAACTTCCAGATGCATTCTCTATCCATTTTAAAATGCCTCAGTCATAAGAGTCTGACTTTTAAAAATGCAGAACTTGTCAGTTTTAGATCTTACCTGGTCTAAATGGCAAAATGTTTCTTTTAAGTGCTGGAGAAGAAGACAGTCTGTCTTTTTAACTAGCTGGCAATCTCTATAAGGAAACCCAGCTCGTTGCATGAGCCAATAAAAACATCTTGATATGTCACAGCCACCATAAGCAAGACGTAACCTTAAAAAAAGAGAAAAGCCCACACACAGTTGTGAGAACATAGGCGTTTCCAGAAGAAGCTATTTAACTTGAAAGAAGAAGAAACATTAACATTTAGAAGAAACATTATAATCATGATTATTAATCCAGTTATTTGGTCCAATATGAATTTTGCTGTACCAATCTTTGATTTTCCAACAGAAAAGTTGCAGTGATTTTTAAGAATGGTTCAGAAAGATTTTCATTTTAAAAAAAGATAATTAAAAGGAACTTATAAAATGTAGTTAATCCTAGACATACGTCCATAGTTTAGTCCTGCAATTAAGAATGTAAATCATGGGGATGAAAAAGTGGGTCTCCACATTACTAGACCTAATTTTATGACCATTTTTACAGCAGTTGTTAAGCAAACCAATTGTTCACTGCTGGAAATCAAAAGTAAACAGTGGATTCTTGCAAAAATATAAATCACAGTCATGTGACAGCAGGGCCCTGCAAATGCCCATAAATGCAGCCTGGTTGCCAAGTGCCCAAAATCCAGTTAAATGACCATGGGAGACAATGTTGGAACTTCAAAATGGGTCATTAGTAGTTTAGGGGATGTCCACTGAAACTTTAAACAGACATTGAGTAACTGGTTATAATTGACGACTATTTACGCAAGATTCTTTGGCCGGGATAAAATGTTAAATTTTATTAAAAATATTAAATGTATGTAAAATGTTTGCTCCTAATTTTTGATCGTTACCTGGTGTTATGATGTGAAACCCCATCTTCAACACAGCAGATGCTTGTCTTCTGATCCCCCACATCAACAACACATGCACTGCCTAAACCACTTCCAAAAGTAGCACATACAGATTCTTGATGCACTATTATTCCTAAAAACAAAAGAATGCTGTAACTGCTATATACTATTTCTATTGTGCAAAGACAGCTTTGCATTTGTCACAGACTACAGAACAATTTACAAATCCCATTTTATAAAACTCTCAATTTATGTGTCCATTGTCAATGAAATAAGAACTGTGCTTAATTCCACCTGTGTCTTTTGTCAATAGGTCAACTTACCCAGGAAAACTATCTGTGTTTCATTCTTTATTTCCCAACTAATCACTGACATTTATATAAACGTCTCTCAAAGTACAGTAGAACTTGTTAAAAAAAGGACTTTTTTTTAGGTCTAGGGCTGCATTTCTCCCCTATTGGAAATATATTTGAGAATCACATTCAAGATTTGGGTGTGTGCATGCACACAATAAAACTCTGCTACTTTAAGACTCAGGAATAAAACTTGCACTGAGATAACCCCACCCATGAAACAAGATGTACATTTGCATGTCTCTTCCAGCTGCCAGAACATATGGGCTAACCTTGCTTCTAAGTCTGTGGTTTCTTAAAGACTTCTGCATATGGGATTTTGACGGTTTAAGGTGACCAAAGGATGGAATTGGCTCAATCCTTTCCCCAGTTACCATATTAAGGATCCTCAATCCTTTCCCCAGTTACCATATTAAGGACAAAATTATTAACTCTTGATACTCAAATACACTCTCATCCACAAACAGTGATTAGTTAGTACATAGTACAAATTGTTTTTATGGCACAGCCCTGCTGTTCTGAAACCAGGGATGGATTGAGAGGGAAAGTGAATCACATTGTTTGGCAAATAAACATTTATAACTGGTGAGGAAGCTGGTGATTGTGCAACCATTCCCCTTATAAAGTATAGGAGAGAGGGCCAAGCCAGGGGGAGCAGTCAAAGGAGAATTTAAGTCTAGAATCTCTATGAGGGCACAAGAGGGCAAAGTCCAAACACTTCCCCCCCCATGCCCTTGAACCTTATCTAGTCTCATCCACGCACAAACTTTCAAGTGTAAGAAGATTGTTGCAGTAATAAAACAGCTAAATGAACTCTTCAACTCTTCAGTAGTTTCTTAAGAAACTGCTATTGGAATGTACTTCAGATCTTTTTTTTTTTTTGGCAATGTAAGTAAATAATGAAAAGATTGTTAAGTATGTGAAAAAAAGTTTACACTGCCTAGACATACACTAGATAGGTTTAAATCAATATAATTCCATCTTTATAGCCAGACTTGCATCTCAGTTTGGCAGTTGAAAATAATGGATTTATCACTGGATGGATGTGTGGCAAGAATCACAAAGATAAAACAATTGTGACTGAAATGCAGAAATTAATTTAAAACATCATGGTAGCAGATTATAGTGATTTATTTACCTGAAAAGCCCATTTTCAGGAGAGTCATATTTACGATTTCTTTCACATGCTGCTTATTATAGATGTCGGGAATTAGTAAAATACATCTGTAATACTGAACAAGAGAAGGGAAAAAAGAAGATGGTGTCATGTGACAGAATGACCAATGCCATTTGACAAGTAATGACAAGCATCTGAAATAGGGGGTGGGTTGGGTTTTTTTGGTAAATGCTAATGTCAGCATTTAAATAAATAAAATAATTTAGTTACCCAGGAAATGGTCAGTGTAATTCAGGGGTGTCAAACTCACGTCGTCACGTTGGCATCACATGACCTATTGTGACTTTCCCGCCTTTCGTTAAACTGGGCATGGGCGTGGCCAGCGCATGACACATCTGGCCCGCAGGCCGTGAGTTTGACAACCCTGGTCTAGTTGGTGATGATTGGGGTGGGGAGAGAGATCCAGCTGGCAGCCTCTCCTTTGTGGGATACCGCAGGGCTCAGTAGTCTCTCTTCTGTTTTAACATCTACCTGAAGTCATTGGGTGAGATCATCCAACTGTTTCGGAGCAGATATCATCAATATGCTAATGATACTCAGCTCTATATACCTCCATCCCACCAACTGCCTGAATTACAGCTTGGTAGCTCTATCTCATTACCCTGAGGCTGTCAAGGACAGATGGGACACAACAGGTTTTAGTTCAACTCAAGCAAGAGGGTGCTTGGCTGCTGTGTGTTTTTTATTTTTATGCTACGTATTCTGTGTATTCTTTATTTTATTGTAGGCCACCTAAAGAGTCATATATGTGAAATGGGAGGCTACAGAAATCAAATAAATAATTATTATAGATAATCTAGACAATATGTAAGAAAGTGAACATGGTATATGGCCTTAGGGTATATTAATGGCAGTACTACAGTAATGGTAGTAACTTGACTGTCATTGTTACATTCATTTGACATTAATCATTGTTCACCTTCAAATCCTTTAGAGATATTTCTAGATCTTTCTGAATTGCATGCGACCATATGTCCTCAAGATCAGCAAGAACTGCAGTAAGGGAGCCCCCAGCTCCTAAGTGGAGGTTCAGCTGTCCCCTCCGAATAGGCCAATGAACATTGTAACAGTCCAGAGGATTAACATATAATGCCTGAAAGGGATAAAAAGCAAAAAGCAAAACACCATTTTTATTAACTAGGAACAGTTTTAATTCTGCTGAGGGGGTTATCATATGCAATATTCACTTTATATTTATATTTTAATATTTTACTCTATAAAAATTATTTATTATTAACTTTATTCACCACCCATCTCTATCCTGCAATTCTAAATATAAATTAAAACACACACACACACATTTCATGCAAAATTTAATCACAACTATTTGGAATTTCCATATATCATGCCAGCCTAAATATGGTATACTGTCAAAATGAGGCTGCAGCTGATGTGGGAAGGAGCCAGAGTCAATATGGATTGAAACCACAATATTATGTAGCTATCGGTATTCCATTCTTCTGGTCAATTTTCTCTCCTTTATGACATATCTTTTTTTCTTTCTTTGTGCTACTTGAAATGAAATGAAGTCTAAAATCACATCCACCATCAAACTATAACATACCTACCCACCCATTAAAAACACAAACTACTGGTAGTCCTTGACTTACAACAATTCATTTAGTGATCATTCAAAATTACAATGGTGCTGAAAAAAGTGATATCTAACCATTTGTCACACTTACAACCACTGCAGCATCCCCATGGTTACATGATCAAAATTCAGAAGCTTGGCATCTAGTTCATATTTATGATGGTTGCAATGTCCTAGGGTCATGTGGTCTGCTTTTGAAACCTTCTCACAAGCAAAGTCAATGGGGAAGCCAGATTCACTTAACAATTGTTATTAACTTGGTTATTAACATTGATTCACTTAACAATTGTGGCAAGGTCATAAAATGGGGCAAAATTAGGGGTGGGATTCTACAGGTTTGCACCTATTCTCTAGGACCGGTTGTTAACATTCTAAGCAGTTCAGAGAACCGGTTGTTAGAAGAAATTACTGGCCTAATCCTGTAAGGAAGGC
>JANHFN010006850.1:25084-36311 GCA_032468175.1 Toxicocalamus goodenoughensis
CATTCTGGTGTTGCTTACAGAAACTGCCTCTCCGTTAACCCTTATTACATTCTTGGCAGGACTACACTTCCTGTCTCTGGAACTTCTCTGGAGTTTTTTTCCCTCCTTTGCTGGTACTTTGCTTGTGTGGAGTGACTATTTAAAGTTACAATGGCAGAAAAAAGTGACTTATGATCATTTTTCACACTTACGACTGTTGCAGCATCCCCAGTCATGAGAAGCCAGGTGAGGAGATGCGTGCCTCGATATGAGTGATGTTGAGTTGGCCACGCCCAGCCAGCCACATGACCACCAAACCACGCCCAACAACTTAGCCATGCCCACAGAACTTTGAATCCCACCCCATGGCAAAATTCACTTAACAAATGTTTCCCTTAGCAACAAAAATTTGGGGCTCAATTGTGGTCATAACTTGAGGACTACCTGTACTTTGTTTTTTTAATTGGAGAGAGAACAGAAAGCAATACATTATATACAAATGCCCACTGCCCAATTACACATTATTTAAAAATGCATAATATTTTGCCTATTTGGGTTTCTTGGTGAATAAGTTTGCCTTTGGCTTCCAAATTTAGGACCATTTATTTGCCACTAGCAATAAAAGCCACAATGGCCAGAGAAGCAGAAAGAAAAAAATGAGAGGGGCATTTTTTTCATAAAATAGAATCAGAAATGAAAGAATAAAGAAGTAAAAAAAAAACATGCATAGAGATTCCACAAAAGTTCCCTGCAAAAAAGCAGAACGGAGTAGGAAGTAAATGATAAAGGCAGTGCTGAAACTGGGGGAAAGAATAATTTTTTATCTGCCTGTCCTTAGTGGAGAAGAAAATTAACTGACTCTTGGATGACAATGGTCACAAAACCAATCAGAATTAATGAATACGGAGCTTGAAATTGTTTGACAAATATCACTGTTGTGCCATATTACATTTGCCTCTCAAAAGTTGTTTCAGAAAGTACAAAAGCACGAATACTGCATGTGTCGGCCATTCTTTAAGCAGCAGTTTCTTTTCTTTAGATAGACATGCTGGAATAAAGATATTTGGTTTTGGAGAACATTACTAGGTCAAACAACTTGTTCAGGATATAATTAACTGCCCTCTTAAGGCAACAAATGGTAAGCAGAAATTTACATACTTTGTGAATGTGATATTTGTAGATGATCGATTAGAAGAAATGAATTATGCCTGGAAAGCTTGAGAGAAATAGAAGAAACCAAAGGCAATGGACAAGATGGATGGAAATGATCAAAGGGATGTTCTTGGAAGAACTATGGAATCTCACTAAAGACAGATTGGAATCATTTGTCCTTACTGGAGCAAGGACTGACTTTCAAGTAAAGACCGTTTATGATTGCATCAAGTCAAAATAGACCTCTTAAAGTTGCATACAGTTTAACAACTTTTAAATCAAAATTATGCATGTAACTTTACTGCAGTGAGGAAAAAAAGAAGCCCTACCTCTTCACCAACAACATATTCTGGGTGATGAGTAGTATTTGTCCATTTTGCCCCAGAGCTGTGATCTAAAATAGCAGGTCGCATTTGTCTGTTGTAAGATCGGATCTAGAATAAACATTTAAATAAATCACTTAAAAATAAAAAAAATCATGCTATAGACAAAAATAATCTTTACTTTAATAATGCAGGGTTGTTCACTTGAATTCTGAGGTCATGTATATTCCTAAAAATTGTCCACTGTCTTTGAAGACAATCCTGAAAGTTCAATTAGTCCAAACTATGGTGAGTAGATATTGAGGATTGTGAAATATGATAAAATACAGGTGGTCCTCATTTATGACCATCTTCAGCAACTGTTCAAGCTTATGATAGTACTGAGTGACAGGTACTTATGACCAATCCTCATACTTACAATGGTTGCAGTGTCCTGTGGTCACGTGATCTCCATTTGCAACCTTCTACAATGTTTTTTACAAGCAAAATTAATGGAGAAGCTGGTAGAAGGTTGGAAATGGTGACCGTGTGTTGTCATGCTTCGTGAAAGCCTTGGATGTATTTAAGAATGGCAACCAGAAGTTTTAGAATGTCCACCACTAAGTAGTCTGGTGATGTGACGTGGCACTTTATAATCATGCTTCTTAGTTTCGGAAAGTCTTAGTCCCAATTACAGTTTATGCATTATTACTGCATCACAATTAATTTTGGAGCCAAATTCAAAGTGCTGAAGTTAACTTATAAAATCCTTCACTACTTGAGGCCATAATATTTGAAACAGTACCAAATTAAACCACATATTCCAAAAGTCTATGTAAGCTACTAGGCACTACTTGAAAGAGGTCTTTTTGGCAATAATGCCAGCTGTTGAAGTTCAACATACAGAATTTCACTTGGAACATGCCATTTTAAGTTTTTGAGCTCAAAAATCTTTCCATTCAAAGATCTTTTTATTTATCTGTGATACTTAATATTTAATAGACTCTGTCTAAAGTGCTGAATTACTGCAAAGTTGATTCTGTGACCATTTATCTTCCTCTGAACTTTCAAATTTCATCAGACTTTACTAATTCTGCTTAAAACATGCTATTAGTATTAACCACACTTTATAAATGAGATACCTGATCAGGTGAGATAGGTGTACGTCTGGCACCATTTGACATCTTCTTAGACCATATTGCTTGGTCAACCATTTTAAGCCCATTTTGTCTTTGTTCAGTACTTTCTGGTTTCTAAATAAAAATCAGTCAGTAATTTAGTCCAAGCCTAGGACTAATTATTTTATATCAGTTAGTTATATCAGTTATTTCAAAAACTAACAATCTACACCCAACAATCTATTACATTAAAAAAAAACCTACATCATATAAAAACTCAAACTTCCATATTTTGTATTTCATTTTATCCTCCATAAAATGGCTGGTAAATTGGTATCTAAGCTAAAAAAAGCAGGTAACAATTGAATGTCATTTTTCAATTGTTAAATTGAAATTTAAAAATTTGTTTATTTACAGATTTGGCACTGCCTGAATAGTTGCTGAAATGACCTGATGTCCAGATCTGCCTGCTTCTGCTCTATAGCTGGGCTGAGACTTTGGGGTTGGGGATGGTGAAAGAATTGGAGGTTAACTCTTTGAATGTAACCACTGCCCTCAATAATCAAACTATGTTCTTATTTCATTATCCACACATCTTAGCATACTTACTGCTACCAATGTCACCTCAACAACCTGGAGAGATAGGAAAATCCCTATGCTATCACTGAAGAATGATAATAAAGGGTGTCTTTTCATTTTGTTCACTTCCCCTATCTTGGGGAACCATCCCCAACCCCATCAAAATTGTGTATTTGGGAACTCAAGAAGGTTTTTCTGGTGGTATCCTATAGAAACCGCTGATGATAACATTGTTGACATTATACCTGTTGGAACTAATGTAGCAAGGGTGCCGAATTTAATATGGAGGAAATTCCTTCTGAATAAAATCCTTGTTTCAGAAGTCAGATGGAGAGTTTAGATACATATATTGGTTATTGGATGTTAGACTGTTAATACCTCAGACTCCTGTAACCCTGAGCATTACACTCATCTAGTAACAAGAAGATGCTACCAAAGTTTTATGTGGGCAGCATTCTGTGACAAGATGACTGTTATGTGCTAAGCTCAGTGTTTTCCCTAAAGCAGAAATAACATTATTGACCAAATATGTTCTGCTGTCAAAGGAGAAAAAACACAGATCCCATATCTAGAAACTGGATGATGTAAAAAATTTTTTTAGCTTCTACGCATTTAGAAAGCATACAAATAATCTATTTATATCTATTGATGATGGTAATTCAATAAAAGCCATTTGTATTCCCCCAGTCTACAGGGTGGAGTAAGTCTTAACCCACCCACCCCTTGCATTATTTGATATAAGCAAAAACTGTTTCAGTTTCATATAAGACTGAAATATTGAAGACTTACGTTGAGTCCTTCTCTTAGAAGCCAACTGTCTTTGTATGAGATTTGTCCTTGTTGTTTATGTCTTCTTGCGATGATGTGCGGGATGCTAACAGGAAGCGTATCTGTGGCTCTTCCAATCCTTAAAGTCGTTGAGCCAGGATGTATCACAATAATGAAGTTGCTCTGGATTTGCTAAAAATAATAAAACAAGCCCATATTTTATTTTGAAAACAATTTTCTATGACAATATTATAAATTAAGCTTATTCCATTGTAAGCTACCCTAGGTTTTTGAGTTACAGTTTCATTGCAGACTCCCTTTATATCAATAAAAAGTTTTTGATTTAAAAGCAATGAAAAAATGCAGTATACTTGCACACTTCCTTATACAAACCTAAGCAAAAAATCATATATGTATGCCTCAATATGGGGGAGTAAAAAAGTAGATTGATACTTATGCACGGTTATCTAGAAATGGCTCTATTGAATAGGTTTTCCTTTAGAATACTTACATTATACCATTGCAAATAATTAAGTACATTATGTACTTAATTTAATATGATGTTCCCAATTTGATAAATTCCTGAGAGAATCTTAAACACCGGAGAAAGTATTTTTTAAATCCCAAAGATTTTCTTGTACAAGGGTCCCCATGCAATATTCACACACAAGAGAGATTATGTATATAGTATTTTAATACTTGGTCTCAGTGGAGTTTATTCTTACTAAGCAAAATTTACACAAGAGAAACATTTGAGCAAATGCTATAGATAGCACAGGTAGTTCTCGACTCACAATTGAGCTCAACATTTCCGTTGGTAAGCAAGAGTTATTAAGTGAGTTTTGTTCCATTTTGCCTTTCTTGACACAATTGTTATGTGAATCACTGCAGTTGTTAAGTTAGTAACATGGTTGTTACATAAATCTGACTTCTTCACTGATGAATGTCACAAAAGGTGATCACAGACACTGCAACTGTCATAAAGTCATACATCATAAAGTTTTTTCAGTGTCTTTGTAACTTTGTATGGTCACTAAATGAATGGTTGTAAATCAAGGACTACCTGTATCACTTCAAGTGACAAGTATGGCCACAAAATAAGTCAATTGTGTAACCCAGCTATAAATACTATGACCACATGTCTTCTATTATAAAGGGACAGTCCTTTATTTTAGAAAACTGTTCTTTAGATTTATTTATTTTCTTGACTTTGGTTTTGAATTTTCCTTTGTAAAACAAAGTTATAAACAAACTTTTCTTGTAATCTTTATGAACTTCTTTCAGATTTTACACCCTTTTCATGTTTCTCCTTGATTTTTTTCCAAGAAAATATGGTCACTGTACTTCTAAGTGAAATAGGAAAAAAAATACCCTGCATTCGTGGGGAGGAGCATGTAGTGGTATAACATTAAGTCTTCTCCTCCTGACTCACTTAAGGCTTTATAATCGATATATATATATTTAAAGACCCGCTCAAATCCGGGTCATCAATAGGAACGACTATAGTCCAAGAAAGCACTCATTTCCGCAACTAAGTAAACTAAACTAAGGGAATGCTAAGGGATCAAACCGAGCTCAAGTCCCGATGGCTACCCGGCCACAGCCATTCTTAAGAGGCAGCCCGTGCTGCTTCCGGGTTGATGCTTGGCTTCCCCGGCTAGTGGAGCGCCCGAGGTCTTCCGGGTGCAAATACAACCGGGGATGGTGGGGGTCGAAGGGCAGCCCCTGCCGAGGCAACAACAAAAAAAGCAGGCCTCAATGACCACGCGCTGCCGAGAAAGCTTTCCACATCGCCGGAAGCTTCCTGCAACTCTGCCTCGGTTGGAGGCAAGACCAGCTGCGAAGAAGCCCCGGCGTTGGAAAGGGCTCCGGAGAGGACGGCGCAGCTGAACCCGATCCTTACGCGCGGGTCGCGGGGCTCACCTCCTGCAACGAGTCGGGCACGGCGGCGGGGACGATGGGCCTCTTGGCACCGCGCTGCTCCTTCTCCTTGTCGCGCTCTTTGTCTTTCCCGTTCTCTGCGGCCGCCGCAGCGGCGGCCGTTTCCCCCTTCTCCGCCTGGGTCATCTTCTCGTTCGCTCCAAGGACCGGCCAGGACTCCTCCTCCTCCTCCAAGGGAAAGTGGCGGCGAGAGCAGACACCCGCCCCTGCCTCAGCGGGGCTGCGGTTCCTCCGGGCGATCAAAACGATCCCGGAGTGGTTTTACTTCCCGGTGACAGGGAAACAAGCCGCCGATCACGACCGGCTGTTTTTTATTTATTTATTTTCTTAAGGGCCTTGGTGCGCCGCCTTCTTTCTTGGTTCCTCTAATTCTTAACCTGGGTGATATCGCCCCCCAGGGGGCGATTTTGTTTTTCAGGGGGCGATGGAACGAAAAGGGGTGACGCGGGGGCGAAGGAACGGAAGGGAGGTGATATGGGGGCGATGGAGCGAGAAGTTTTGGGGACACTTTTGAGACTTTTTTCGTACTTTTTTCGTATATCTGTCATACAAAAACATCAGATCGCTCGCTATTAGTGGATTGAACTGTGTTTTAAAATGTTCTGTAAAAATTTTCTTTGTGTCTTTTTAACCCTTTTTACAGGGTGCATGAATATATATTTTCCTCGAATCTCAATTTAGTTTCAGAGTTTTCATCTTGAAATTCTTAGTTCCTGCATTGCGGTTTGTTCTTATGCCATTTATATATGTCTTTTTGCGTCTTAAAATTCACTTGTGATTAAATCATTAAATGTTACTGTTTTTTTCGGGCATTTCATTTTCTTGCAATTGAATTTTGTTTTCAGTGGTCATTACATTTAAGCGTCTTGAATAAATAAGATAATAATGAAATACTTGTATCACAATTTTTGGGAGTAAAGTGATGGGTGGCATCAGAATTTTTCACACAATTGAGATATGGGAAAAAGACTGGAAATAAATTATTTGCATCGATATGTCCTGATAACAATTTTAAAGAAAACAAAAAACGTGTTTGCATAAATTGAAGAATTATTTCCCTGTGTTGTGATTGAGAGGTTATATTGGGGGAGGGGGGCGATGATAACTTCCTCATTGGCTCAAGGGGGCGATTCTTTCAAAAAGGTTAAGAACCACTGCTATAGACTCCTCATAGGTACACCGAAACAGTGAATAACAGAGGGGTGGCTCTTCTGTTGCTGGGTGCACCACTGATGCCGCCTCCAGGGAGCGCGTTATTGTAAAAGTGGCTGAAGCCAGACCTGAGTTTGACAAAAGCTGAAATTGGCAAACTTCGTCACCTGCCAGGCATTGGGCCTCTGAAAAGAAAAAAAAAAGAAAAAACAATTTTAAAATAAACAATCTTTGTTTATTTTAGGGGAGGCCCAAAAATGAGTTCAGGAGTGGTCCACAGAGATTGTAATAATCAGATTTCATTAGGCTTTGCCTTAGGTAGGGTTGCTTAAATTTGGTCACTTGAAGCTGTGTGGACTTCAACTCCCAGAATTATTATTCTTCCTAGAGTATTCCTGCAGGTTCAGGGTCTGCTTTTCAGATCATTGAATGCCACTGCATGGTCAGCAGCAGCATCTCCAGGGCGCAGGTTCTGACCAGTTCTGGAGAATCGGTAGCAGAAATTTTGAGTAGTTTAGGGAACAGGCAAATGCCACCTCTGACTGGAGATTTTACAGTATCCTTCTCCTGCCACGCCCACAGAACTGGTAGCAAAAAATTTTGAATCCCATCACTGGTGCAGGCCTGTGGTTTGCATGTCTTTGTTGACGGTGTCTCACCATCTTTTGTTTTGGATGCATGCGAGGTCGCTGGCCATTGACTTCTAGTTGGTAGGCTATCTTGGCAATGATGAAAGCTGCTTCCATTCCAACAGAGCTGGCCTTCTCTCTTCTTCCCTGTAATTGGTGCCACACCAAAATGCTGTTGAATGGTGTCACTTGTGATGTGGTCAAGAAGGGACATGCCTGATATCCAAGGGAGCATTTGCATTTCTATGGCATGGAGATAGCTTTCAGCCAATATTGAGGAATTCTGGGAGTTGAAATCCACACAGCTTCAAATGGCCAAGGTTGAGAAGCACAGCCTTAGCGGATAAGTGTGAACTCAGCTGCTTGAAGTTAAATAAAATGGATTTTTGAGTAGGAGCTTGCATCATAATGCCAAATTGTTTTCTTTCAAACCAAACCATAGCATTTTGGAGGTTCTGAACTGTCATTACTGGTACCTACCACAACCCATCCTATGACTGCTTTCTGGATTCCCAGCACCTCCATTTCATCACTTTCAATGTCCCAACACAGCAAATCTAGTTGGCCTACTCACCAATTTTTCCAGTTTATCCCTGGTTTTTTTACTTTCCCCATTTCTCCTCCCACCCGGAACAAAACTTTCTGTTCCACAAATACAAAATGTTATTATACATATGACCAAAATTTGCATCTATCTGTTAATTCTTAGCATAAAATGGGTCATGAACAGAAAACTTGGGACCTCCCTATTAACAAAAAACCTGAATTTGGGGATGGGTGTGATATTTCAGCCAAGATAGTTTATTTTTTCTTACTTTTAAAACTGAGCTATTCCTACTAGATGCTTCCTACTAGAAATCACCCTAACAATGGTGAACCTTTTTATCCAAAATGCAACATGCGTGCACACCCTGTACGCATGCCCCCTCTGTACGCATGCCCCCTGCATGCACATGTGCCCCTGCACATGCATCCTGCCCCCCCCCCCCATGCATGCACTGCAGACTTGAAGACAAGCTGGCCACTGGGAGGCAGGAGGTGCTCGTGCAGGCTCAGCGGAGCTGAGCTGGGGAACAGTGCATGTGCCCAGAGGGCTCTGCGTGTCACCTGTGGCACACATGCCATAGGTTCACCACCACTGCTATATACCATTTGAATCTCTATTTAACAAGATAGTTTTATTAAGGCTTAACGTGGTATTTTTTGAAATAATAGGAATCTGGCCATGACTAAATAATGTAGTTTCCGTCTTTAGAAAAATATGCAAGTTTTCCTTCCAAGTTTTAAGGGGGGGGGGGAACCCTGGTGTTCTTCTGTTGAGTCATTGTTTCAAGGCTGTTATCTCTCTTATTGCTAAAATGCGCATAGCGTCTGCCAGGTTTCCTGCTCCTTTTAATGCCACAGGAGAAAAAGCAAAGGATTGCTAAAAGAATGGCATCCTTACCTCTTAACATCATATTTAAAAAGAGAAGAGAAAAATTATAAGATCTTTGCTGAAATTTATTAAAGTTTCCTAAAGGTGTACATATGAAAGAAGAGTTTTACCAATGCACTAACGCCAGCAAAGCTCATTTCCTTAAAGCAGAAAAATAGCTGTCTCCTTTGGAAAGCTTCTTTCCTTCCTTTGTTGACCAGCTGTGTATTTGTATGCAGACATTTCCACAGGGAACTGCTGGCACAGCTGTACCTGCACCCACATATGCAAACAGCCAGAGGCAGTCTTTGGAACAGCTATCTCAAGGATGTACGACTTTAGTAATTCAGAAGGGGCGGGGGGAGCCTTACTTTTGCTACTATATTTTGCAAAGCACTCTTTAAATGTTTTATCCAGCCCCTGTAATGGTCCCTTTTAAAACCAGTTTTATATCCACTTTTAAATAGAGGTAATCCTAATGCAATATGCCATCACTTCCCAGCAGCATCCTTTTCCATAGATCCAGTCAACTTCCAAACACTCAGTCATATACAATATTCAGCATAAAAAAGAGCAATATACAGCTGACAGAAAAATACAGAAAAAAAATCTCAGAATATACTAATCCGTTAAAGAAACTTAAGAAATAATTTTTTTTAGAAGGGAGATTCCAGTATGAAATTGTATTAAATTGTCCCAGAAAACTCATTAGAGCTTCCTCTGTAATGGTACTTATAGATGAATTGGACTCCCATACATAAACAGAATGAAACTTAAGGGAAACTGAGTTAGAGTCTAAAACTCTTGGAGAGCATTAAGTTTTGCAAATCAATAGAGTTACCAGGATTTAGTGTGAGGATTTAGCAATCATGATAAATGTACTTTTATTTATATATTTATTAACATAAATTGAAATAAGGTCATATTTTACATTTGGGATTTAACATGGCAAAGAAGAGGTCAAAATGAAACAGATCATAAATTATAAGTAACACAGATAATGGTTGTAGATAATGAGGAAAAAATGGGAATTATAGTTTTCAAACTGCTAGATGTCCACAGATGGTCTGCTGACTTTAAGCCATAATCAATTAGTGTTCAAAACACAAGACACCATTTTCCTGCAAAACATAACTGAGATAACCAAGATTTGTATGTGTGTGTATATGCTAAAATTAGAATAATTAAAAAAAAGAATTTGAACATGTAATAATCTCACCAAAAGCATTTAAAGATATATAGATCTAGTGGGATGTTAGAAGTAGCTTAAGTTTGTAGCAGTTTCTTCCTGATCTTAACATACATATTCTGAGATTGTCCTTTTTTAAGTCTTCATGTGCACGATTTGTCCATTCTAAAATATTGATTACAATTAAATGATCCCAACTCAGTATTTTGCAAAGTTATATATTTCCATAACTTTACAACTAGCACAAAATATCCATCAGCTATACAAAAGGCTTAAAACAGACAGTAAACAGCTGCATTTAATAGAACTGCACTTCAGTTACACTGGATCCTAGAAAATGGAATTCCCAGTACAACTTCATTGTTCTGCTGATTCACAGAGCAGTCAAATCATTTAGACAACATATTTGCAACCTTCAGATCCCTTTGCTGCATTCTTGATCAGGTTCTTTTAGTCATGCAAATATATAGTCTGATGCCTGCTTCTTAAAGCAGGCGTTTACCTATGGAGAAATAAAAGAGAAATTGATTAAGGTATTTATTTGTTTCTTTATGGTTACTGGTAGTCATTATCTAATATAATATTTCCAGAACCTGAAAAAGCCATTTTAAACTTGCTTTACTTTGTATACATCCTTTCTGATAAATCTCTTTATGATACAGATGTAAGTAAATATATGCCAATCACATTGATCTTTATACTTCTAAGTAGAATATTACTAAAATATGCTTAAATTGTATTCCAATGTTATTTGGCATATAACTGAATATTAGGGCATTCAACATGAATCAACTATGCTAATGTAATACAATAGAATACTAAAAATTTCCATAATGGAAGAATTTAGTGAACATCATAGAACTGAGGGCTTGCCAGTGTATCTGCAGTATATTTCTACATATTCTCAAAATATAGAGATTTATTTATTTATTTATTTATTTATTATTTATTTATTGGTTAGACTTCTATACCGCCCCTCTCCCGAGGGACTCGGGGCGGTGTAC
>JANHFN010006852.1:0-11875 GCA_032468175.1 Toxicocalamus goodenoughensis
TGCAGTGATTTGTTTAACAACCTTTTATGACAAAATGTGCCATTAAATTGGATGAGGCTCCCTTAACAACTGTCTTGCTTCGCAGTGGAAATTCTGGTCACATGTCATACGTTTTCCCTGCATGCCATTTCTTCCTTCTTGCTGCCTGGCCCTTCCTTGCCACCCAGTTTTCTTTTCCTTACTTCCCAGTGTACTTCGTAACCCTGGGCACTCTGGCAGTTCTCCATCCAAGTATCTATTCAGGCGCAATCCTCAGCGTTTCCAAGGTTAGTTAGTTGCTGCCATCTGCCGTTTGCCAGTCACCACTCAGAAAAAAGGAGAACGAGGAGGCAGGATCCAATTGTAGAAACAGAAAATCATGTATTGTGTACAGAAAGTGGGCAGGGAGAAGGAACAAGGGAGATCACCCAGTGGAGCTGAAAGAAAGGTCAAAGAACGCCCTTCTATGTACATCACTCCCATATGGTGTGGTGGCCACTGACTGTCCATTAATCAGGGAGGCCCCTCAAGACCAGTAATTTAGGACTTCTATGTTATGTTTCCCCAGGGAGGGGAAGCCACCGGGAGAAAAAAGTACTGGTCAGGTGGGCCTTGGCTTCATGCAACGAGACCGCGACAATATTTACTTTGCATTCCCTGCTGGAACTTTACTCTTCATTTTCCACCAAGTATTGGCGTAACTGGAGTCTCCCGTCACTCCTAGAAACCTGCCATCGTGAAACCTGGTTTAGGAAAGATTCATTTGCAACCTCTGCCTGGGTGAAGAGGGCTACAGTCGGGTTTCCAAGACGGCATGATTTGCTTTTTAATTCCTTTTAAGCTTAACCCAACGATCTCAACAGGGCTTCCCTATTGAGGAACAGTCGTTCTCTGGGGGGACATCCCAAAGCCTTGCTTGGTCTACTATTTTAGAACTGGCTGGGGAATCCTGGGAGCTGAAGTCCCCCAGTCTTACAGATGCCAAACTTTGGAGAGTCCTTTTGGTTGAGCTCCACATTCCAGTGGGTCTCACCCCATCAGGATGCCTTTTGGTATCCAGGCTCTGGCCACGGAGGCAGAGGCCCTGGAAGCCAAGGCTGGTTTCCTCTGAACTGCTGCGGGTCTTGACGACCACCCCGTCCCCCACACTACGAAGGGGGCCTGCCTACTCTGCCCCTTCCCACTGAGCATGAAGCCCTCCTGAGTCATGCAAGCCAGCTCCATGAGCCAGAGCACCCTGGCAGAGATTCATGTGGGAGCAAGAACACTCTTTTCTGCCATTAAGAAAGGTCACCCCTCCCACTCCCCTGCACTCCCCCCCCCAAACCTGGGAACTCAAAACAGAAAGCGTGGCCTTCTTCCCACGGGCTCCAGTGAACTCTGGAGAAGCCCCTTTTGGGAGGGAGAGCTGCAGCTGAGCGTAAAGCTGGCGAGAGGAGAGGAGCCACCGCCACAGCCTTAAAGCGCTTGGCCGTTCTCCCCGAGGTAGCTTTTTATATCCTTGGTAAAGGATTCCTTGCAGGGAAACTCCATCTGTTTCACGCACGATCGTAGGTAGAGTGGGAAAGATCTGGAACACAAAGGGAGGGGCGGGAGGGGCATCAAAGTTAGCAGGAGGCTGTGATGACCCAGGGTGGAAGCGCAGCCTCCCCCCCCCAAAAAAACCCACCACCTTCTGCTACACAAGCCACAAGGCCAAAGCCCGAGAGGGGAGGGAAGGAAGCCCCCCTCCCGTTCTTCCTTTCAGGTGGAGGCCGCAGTTCTACAGCTGTTCATGCCCAGAATGACGCAAGCAGCAACTGGCAGTCAGATGACTTGACAAAAACGCCTTCCTTTCACACCACACAGACAGGCCCAACCACAGTTTCAGCTGGGAAGCTCTTACTATCTCAGATCGAGCCAAATTCCACAAGGGGATGCTTGAAGCTTGGGGCCTCTCAACACATCACCCCACTGAGAGAACCAGGGGTAAATCTTGTTTCTCTACCATTTAGAGTCTAGGAAGCCAATCAAGAGCCCAGCAGACGGTCACTCAGATGCACAGGGAACAGGCAATAGATCCTAATCAAGGAACCAACCACTCCCAAACCTGGCAGGGGAAGCTACTCTATATAAACAGCCAGCAAATCCTCCTCCTCCCACTCACACTGATGATGTTACCAAGCCTGGTCATGAAACGTCCGTAGCAAAACAAGCTCAAAGAACGTCAAGGACCCAACACTTCAACCGTTTTCCATTTTCTATTAGCTTGGGGGAGGCAGCACCAGGCATTTCCAGAGAGGGTTAGGGGTTTGGTGTGGTGGAGAAAGTGCTGGCTTAGAAACTAGGAGATGGTGAGCTCTGTCTTCGGCATGAAAGCCAGCTGGGTGACTTTGGACCAATCAGCCAGGAGACAGTGAGTTCTAGTCCCGCTTTAGGCATCAAAGTTGACTCGGTGACTGGGCCAGTAACGCTCCTTCAGCCCAACCTACCTCACAGGGTTATGGGGATGATGTATGGTTGCTGCCTTGAGTTGCCTGTATATACACAGGCAAGGTAAAATATCTAATAATAAATTATTATTTTTTCATTGCATCCTTGGCTGGCTCATCAGAGCAGCAGAAAGGAAGGGTTTGTTTTGCATGTTGGTGGCCAGGAAGCAGAACCAGACCCAAACTGGGTGCCCTTTAGATGAGGCCCGTGAGAGAGAGAGCCTGGACGGAACCTCCCTAGGCGGAGTTTCCCTAGAGGGGCGTCAGGGACAAGGCTGAGCCCGAAGGACACACACCTGCCCGTGTTTCCCTCCATCAAGCCAGGCTCCGACGGGAGCTTCGGCCAGTGGGCAACCACCTCCTGCTTCCGGTCAAGTTTCCAGAGGGTGTGCAGGAAGTATAAGGTCGAGTTGCAGCTGTCTGTAAGACAAAAAGGAAGAGGCTGTAGGAGGAGAAGGGATGGCAGAACCTGGGCACCAGCCCAGATCCTTCCTGGGCATAATTAGCCACAGCTGCCCCTCATGCCTGACAGAGACCTCTCCTCCTTATGCTCCCCTTGCCCGGGGCTCCTGCCACTTCCCCTGTGAGAAAGGGCCACGTCTCCTCTTGCTTAGACTAACCCAGATTCTGGGGCCTTCCCAACGTCCCGTCCCCCCTGGGCACACACAGAGAGATGCCTGGTGGTGTAGTACCTCCTCCTTGCCGACCCCGTCCAAAAGACTCTTTCAGGGCAGGGCTTCCATGCTGAAAGTACCTGGAGAGACCTGCAGGCTGTACTGAAAATCCCTCAAGGCTTCTTTGAACCTCCCCAGCTCTAGAAACTGGATCCCTCTTCCTGTCAAGGCTAGGAATCTGATTTGGGGGAGCAGCTCTGCTTCAGGTACGGCCACCTGCTCTCCCTCTGGTTCACATCTGCCGCTGCCTGGCAAGAGAAAGAACACAGCGGCCTTTGACCGTGAAGTGTCCCCCCCTCCCCCAAAACGAGGCCAATTCTTCCCTTGTGCAAGGGCAGCCAGCCCTCCAATGAAGCCACGCCAGGGCAGAGCTAGAAAAAAGGAACCCCCTGGCCAAGAGAAAAGCACTGGAAGCAGAGACCTCTCAACTGTCCAGTAGACCCCTTTTTTTTCTTTCAAGGAGCTAAGTACAGTACTAAATTGCACCCGACACCTTGTGCGAAGGAGACAGCTGAGGGCCAGTCTCCGATCCTGAAGAGCTGATGGCCTGCACTGAAGTGAAGAGTCCGGGAAGGAGATTGTTTGCTTGAGATTGTATGCCAGCCAGGGTCATAACGGGTGACGTATAAAAGGGGAGATGTAAATGCATGACCTACAGATGGATCAACCTGATGTGATCCTGGGGAGATCCCAAAGGGATCCCATCACGAAAACAGTGGTAACTTTCAGAAGTCAGCATAGATTGGCTAGGAATAGAGTTTGCTGGATTAACCTCATCTCAGTTTTGGTTGTGCACTTCTCAGGTAGATTGTGCAGGGATAACGGAGCTTGACTTTTTGTTTGAGAAAGTCTGTCCATCAACAGCTCATCAATTTGAAGAGACGCAGTTCATCCTGTGAGGGGCCACAGGAACTGCTCCTGGCTCTTCTGGGCTTCAATAATTTAACAACTTAGATGAAAAGTAGAGATTTGTCAAACTTGCAGTTAACAAAAAATTGGGTTAGGATAGATAATGTCTATGGAATGACAAATAAAATTCAAAACCATCTTACCAGATTAGAGGAAGAGTCCCCAAACTTTATAAATTAGGGATTGTTTTTACCACTACCTTTTTTGTGGCCTATTTCTCTGCTACTTTACATATGTATGAAGATGACAAAGGGATTAAAAAAAACATTTTAAGGATTTAGACAACTAGTTTGTTTGGAGACTCCAGAGAAGCTCTCTTCTTCCTCTCTGACAAGAAAGCTAGTGAAATTGTGGCTGTGGGGGTTTCTGTTTGCTAATTCTTTTATTTATACAATCATTTACAGAGCACCCAGTTCTCAAAGGACTCAAAGCAGCACCATATGTTACAAATACAGCAATTAAAAAGCACGGACAATCTAGTTAATACAGCCCAATGCTATCAGCACCCAAACCCATTGCAAAATAAAAAAGGTTTGAAGGTCTTGCAAAAAAGCATTTGAGAGTCTTCATTGTCTGGGGAGGCAGGAACCCAAAGGCAGTCAGCCTCTCAGAAGGGGAAAAGGAGAGAACTGATTTCTGCTTTGGTCACATCACATCTTGGGCACCCAAATTATATTTAAGAAGGTTCCAGAGAAATTGGAAAAAGGCAACCAGAGAAAGGCAACCAAATTCACGGAAGCTGAAATAAACCCATGAAGAGACACTGAAGGAAGTGGACACACTTAGCCTTGAGAAGACAGAGAAGGGACCTGCCAATTCCCTCCAAAGACAGGGGGTCTTCATTTAGCAACCACCCGTTCAATGACTATTCAAACTCACGAGTGGTAATTATGAGCAGTCCTCACAGTTCCAGCTGTCGCAGGGTCCCTGGTGATATGATTACAATTTAGTTTGGGAATACAAATTTGCAGTGAATCATGGTCACACATGATGGGGATTTCTGACATTCCCTGCTGGCTTCCCACAAAAAACCTCATTGAGGAAGCCGGCAGGAAGTTCGAAGTCAATCATGCGAAATCCTCACTCAATGAAGGCAACTGGAAGTTATTCCTAAGCAGTGTGATCACATAAAATCGCACTGGCAAGTCCGGTCTCATTTGTCACCATAAACTAAGAATTCCCTGTACAGGCCCAAGTATCAGGGAGGAAGGCTGAGGCATTTCCAGAGTGCACAGAGGATGGATTCAAGTGGCAAGAAGGCAGACTCCAAATCAGTGGTGAGGAAAAACCCTCTAACAGCAGTTCAATAATAGAACCAGAAATGGAAGGCTGTCCATTATGGGAGGGCCCAAATTTGGACTCTTGCACTGAGTGGTGTGTGTGTGTGTGTGTAGGGGTGTGCGCGTGCACACGTTCACTCATGGTCTGGATCACCTAAATTGATCCTTCCAATCCTGTGGTTCAAGTGAAGAGGAGCCATTTCCTCTGGGAAGAGCCAAGGAACCAAGACAAGAGGGAGGCAGAAGCAGCCAAGGAAGACCTCATACCTGTGCTGACCAAATGGACTCTCAGGAGATCATCAAGACACCTGTTGGAGAAGGGTTGAAGTGCCATCATTTCCGTGCTGCTACAGAAGGATCCAGCCCCAAAGGACAGAAACCCTCCTTTGCTGAGGAAGCCCTATTCTGCTACCTTGGAAGAGGGCTGTGAGCTTCCCTTTGCTACGGAGAGCAAACAGGTGGGTTTCTCACCTCTCCTTTTGAAAACAGAGGTTTTTACTTTTCAGGAATCCCAAAGGAGGCTACAGGTTGGGGTGAAACCTTCACTATTTCACTAGCTCTGGGCCACAATCAGTGCATGCCGGGCAAGTAGAAACAAAGGGAGGAAATCATATTCAAGATAGGGAGGAATATGGGATATATTCTGCACAGCTCCATTCCTTTGAAGTCTGAGCCAGGACACTCGGGGGGCTGTTCCTGACTCCACAGAATGAGGCCCCTCTACTGGCTGCCCCAGGGCAAAAGGGAGAGGCCAGGGCTGCACTGGATGTCAGTTACCTGCTAAAGCTGCTTATGGCTTCCTTAGTTTCTCCCAGCCGGGCTCTTGCCCAGCCCTGGATCAAGTGGGCGGCCGCTTGCCAGAGGACACAGCGCAGGCTCTCTCTCTGCTCTTCCAGGGCAGCAGCAGCAGGAGGAGGTTTTACCAGGGACCTCTCTGCCCCTACGGCCTTCTCTGCAGAACCCGGGTCCAGCACGATGCGCAGCTTGGCCGGGATTAGCCTGCTTGTGTGAGAGACCACCTCTTCGCACACCACGACGGCTTCCTGGTGCCTGGCTGCCTCCTCCAGGGCAGAGGCCGCTTCCAGGAAGACCTCTGAAATTCTGGGCACTGCCGGCTCGCTGCACTGGGACACCTGGGAGGAGGAAAAAGCCCCCTCACCCCCTCAAAAATGAACCCTGCTCCAGGAAGCAGCATTCACAGATGGGAGTGGGGATAATTGCCTCCTCCCTAATTCAGTGAGCCCGGCCCAATACCCTGACTGGGAGACCTTTTGGGGTTACACCAAGTAAAGTGAAGATCCAGTACCCGTTTCCACCCAAAGCTCAGCAGCAGGATTCATTTCCACAGCCACATTCCTCGGCCCACAACCTTAGCCGGATTTTTTTCCAGCGTCTGGAAGAGACGCTGAGGATCCTCCATGGGGAGGGAGGGAGGGGGGCGCAGGGGTGTTGTTTCCCTGTTAACCCATTGCAGCTTTCTGACCCTGTGAGGCACTCAAACCAATAACCCAGGTGAGTCAGAGTCTGTGGAGGAAACAGCTGCAGCTCCTCACCTGGGGAAGAGGTCCTTCCTGAAAGAGAGCCAGAAGGTCCAGGTAATGTTCTGCAGCCTCTGTTGCCCTGCAGGGGAGACACCCCCCCACATCAGCAGACGTCATTTCCATGGTCCCTTCTTGGACCCGGAGCGTGGGCCAGGCTCAGCTTCTCTCCATCAGGCTCTGGCTGGGCTGTGGTTTCCCAAGGCCTCTGAGACTTGGAAAGGGAGGAACTGTCAGCCCAGGAAGGAGGCCCTCACCTCTCCGCCTGCAAACACCTCTTGGCCAGCATGTATTTCACCCCTGATGGGCAGCTTGGGGCAAGGAAAGCAGCTGGATGGCATCCGCTGGTGAGGAGCTCTGTTTGGAGGAGGAAATGGGGGTCGTGGGACTCTGGGGTGGTTTGTGGAGGACTCTCCAGAGCCTGGGAAAAGAAGGAAGAGGATGAAGGGAAAATGCCGGACTCTGCCATGAACCCTTCCTCAGCTGCAGCCAGGACTCTGCTCTTCGAGCCCAGCAGGCTGATTATATTTATCTGATTATATTTATCTGATTATAGAGCAGCCGTTTCCCAACCTTGGTCCCTTGAACACCTGTGAACGTCAACTCCTGGAAAGGCTGGCTGGGGAATTCTGGGAGTTGAAGTCCATGCATCTCCAAGGGACCAAGGTTGGGAAGCACCGTATTAGAAGAAAGCAATATAGGTCATGGATCCTGGCAGCTTACAGGAGCAGCAGCAGCAGCAGAAAACGCCATACGAACACTTGCCGTAGCCATTTTCCCCTCTTCCCAGCCGGACGGAAAAGAGAGCAATGCAGGCAGCTCCCTCCCTGGGGAGGGAAGGCGGAGGGGGGGGCATCACTGGATCATCCTCTTGAGCCCCACCTGACAAAGCAGCAGCAGAGCTTCCAGTTCGGCCTCCAGGAGCCCCAGTCGGTGGTACAGGAGAGCGGCTTGGTACAGGGCTGGCAGGAAGGTGGGGTCCGTCTGCAGGGCCTGCTTCAGGTGCTGCAGCGCTGTGTGCGGCTTGCCCTGGAGGTCCAAAAGAGGCACGTCGGTCTCTTCTCAGAGAGGGCAGAGCCAGTCTGAGGACTGAGGATCCGCAGAGCGTCAACACAAGGCATGAAGCTGGGATAAAAGGCGGCTCGGCTCGGCGGTGGTGCCTCAAAGGCTACTGAGAGGACTGTTTGGGGCCGAAAAGATTTCTGGGCTGCTCAGGACTGGCTGCCTTGGGCTCAGTCAGGCCAGCCTTGCTTGGAGGGTCTGCAGGCTTTTCCACTACTATAAAGACCACCCAGCAATGGGGACCCTCCTATCGCAACTGGGATATTCAGCAGATGCTGCCCCCTCCTTCCCCCTCACTCGTAACCCAAAGACCGGAGAGAGAAGCTGGCCAGAGAGAGAGAGAGAGAGAGAAAGAAACAGGTCAGGTTACGTAACCAAGGATTCCCAGGTCTCTGGAGAAACACTCCAAGGACAAGGAGGAAGAACTGGAGGTTAGGATGGGGGGAGGCTAATACAGGCAGTCCTCGACTTACAACGGTTTGTTTAGTGACCATTTGAAGTTACAATGGCACTGAAAAAAGCAACTTTAAAAAGTGAATTTTGGTCATGTGATCAAAATTCCACCACTTGGCAACTGACTCCTATTTATGACGGTCACAGCGTCCCCTTTTGCGGCCTTCAGACAAAGTCAACAGGGGAAGCCAGATTCACTTAGCATCCATTTACTAACCATTTACGTTAAGTGCAGTGATTCACTTAACGACTGTGGCAAGAAATGTTGGAAAATGGAACCAATGGTTGTCTCACTCAGCCACAGAAATTTTGGGCTCAATTGTGGCCATAAGCCGAGGACTCCCTATAGAGTCCGGTTATTTCGTACTGTGGGGGTGACGCTCGCAAGTGGGACACACGGATCGAAGGGCCTCCTCCATTCAGAAAGGAGGCCAGAGGAGACCGCTGGACATCAGGAAAGGCCATCTAAGGAATTGGAGCAGGAGATGCTGGCAAGAACATCTGGGTAAGGATAGAAGGCAGGCGGTTTTTTCCTCCCAGGGATCCGCAGACGACACGATGGGCAACTGTCATACAGCCAGGAAGCTGCACGGTCACCGTAGTGAAGAGGAGGGGCATGACAAGCAGCACAAGAAGGCCCATTTGGGTGCTGCTTTGAAAGCCAATCCTTCTGGGGAAGCTTCTCGTGCCAAGGGAATTGTTCGGGACAAAGTGGGTGAGGAGACTAAGCAGCCAAATTCTGCTATCAGAAAGAGCGTCAGAGTCAAGAATGGGAAGAAAATAGCAGCTTTCGTTCCCAACGACGGTTGTTTGAACTTCATTGAGCAGAACGAGGAGGTTCTAGTTGCTGGCTTTGGTCGAAAAGGACCTGCTGTTGGTGACATTCCTGGAGTTCATTTCAAGGTTTTCAAAGTGGCAAACGTTTCCTTGTTAGCCTTGTACAAAGGCAAAATGGAGAGACCCAGATCATAAATTTTATTTCGCTATTAAGATAATAAACAAACATTGCTCCTAAAAAAAAGAGAAAACAAAAGGCAGGAGGACAACGCGGTTGTGGATGCACTATAAACCACCAGGCCCAGGAAAGGATCAGGAAAACGGCCTCCTGAATTAGATCAGGCAGAACTGAGACGCAGCAATAAGGAAGGGAGAGCTGAACCATCCATTCCTCTCTGGTCTTGTTAGCTGTTTCAATTGGCAGAAAGAGGCCAAAAAAACCTGGGGACCAGCATTCCTTGATCTCTTCTCCTTGAGTGACAGGGGGGATCTGGTGGAAAAGCTAAGGGCAAAAGAGGAACCCTCCATCTAATTAGGATTCAGGAATCTAGAGAAAGAAACACACATAGCTACAACATACACTAGATTAGGGGTCCCACTTCCGGTCCATGGGCCACGGACGCCAGCCACCGGGCCATGCAAAGAAGCCAAGCTCCACCCACAGGATACAGGCAGCATGCAAAACCACACCGCCTCCAGTCGGTAGAAAGACCTTTCTGCACAGAACCGGTCCCCAGTGCCCAAAAGGTTGGGGTCCTCCTGCACTAGATCAATAAAGTTCTGCACTGTGAATTTCTCAAATATAAGACCCTGGAAGTACGAAGGCATCCAGCTCTGATTAGAATCAGAGGAGGAACTTCTACCATGTCTCCCCGAAAACAAGACCCTGTCTTATATTTTCTGCCACCAAAAAAGGCACCAGGTCTTATTTTGGGGGGATGACTAACCTCACTTGTGAGTGTCACCCCCACCCCGGCCTCCTTTTCACTGTCAGAGGCCTTCAGGAACTTCTTCTTCTGCACCCAGCAAGGCTTTCCTGAAGGCCTCTGCAGCCGATAAAAGAGCTCTGGATCGATGTGGGGCTCTGTTATCAGCTCCAGAGGCCTTTAGGAAAGACTTGCTGGCTGCAGAAAAAATGGGCTGGCAAGGCAGGTGTTGGGGTGTGCAAAGGCTGGCTTCAAACTGTCCAAAGGTAAGTAGTAGGGCAACTCCACCCCCTCATCCCCACCCTAGCTTAATTTTTACCTGTGCACTCTGGAGTGGATGGGGTCTTAATTAGGGCTTATTTTGGGGGTAGTGCTTATCTTGTGCACAAGTGTAAAAAATCAAGCTAGGGCTTACTTTCAGGGTAGGTCATATTTTCGGGAAAACAGGGTAGATATGCATAGCCAGCCTCCAAAAGAGCCAAGAAGTGACCTGTATTAAGTTGTAGTCACCAAACAACTAGATTGGCAAGAAGCTGCTAGTTGCAGAAAGCAAGCCAGCAAGAAGGCTAAACCACAAAGGGAACTGAAGGGTGTGGGAGAAGCTATAAGCAACTGAAAAGACTTACGGGTATGACAATAAAAAGAAGAAAGAGAGAGAGAGAAGGCTGGTGGAAGATTAGCAGTGGCAGGGAGAGGAGAGAGTTCTTCCAGCCTCCTTGCTTGGATCTTCTCCCAAAGGGAAGCTGTGTTCAGACGAACCCAACAACTGCCACAATGAGGGACAGGCAACCCAAGGACAGAAAGAGGCGGTTAGAGGAGCAGGCGACCTTGAATTAAACTCATTATATTCATTCAAGAGCCCTGAAGAAGCCTGCGACTGATGGGCTGTGAGAAAGACCTTGGGGGACAGGAGGAAGAACTGATATGAGGCACCTCAGTCCACAAGTGGGAGAGAACCAGATAAGCAGCTCAAACTGCTAGCATCTCTGGACACTCAAAAGAGGAAACAGATGCTTTCAAAGTCTTGCAAGATTCTCTTTAACCCTACAGTAAAGGCAGCACTGATTGTGCTTCTTGTCCGGATTACTTCAAAGGCCAAACACCCTGGATATAAACCTGGAGCCCCAGTTGTGGTATACAGCACAGTTCAGGGAAAATGCTGCCTCTTTTTTCAAAAAGGAAGACAAGATCTGTGGGTATTCGCTTCAACCATCCTAAGCAAAACTCTGGAGCAGTTTAATTAGCAGTTTGAGCGCATTTAGAGAAACCAAAGCATCCCCTGACAAGCGCCACCAAAACATTTATCATGCCAAAGCTAGTTGATCTCCTTTCTTCACCAGGGGCCAACGGTGGACGTGGCACAACTTCAGCAAAGTGTTTACAAAACTCTTCCCAGAACAAGGGCAAAATGCGATACCGTTAAATGCAGAATTAATGGGGACAGTTACATCCAGAAAGCATTCCGTTCCATAATAGTAAAGTTATAACAGTAGCAGAAGAAATCAAGTACCATATTTACACGCTTTGATTCCAAGCCCTGTACAGGTAATCCTTGACTTACAGCAGTTCATATAGTAACCATTCAAAGCTACAATGGCACTGAAAAAAAGGGGCTTATGACCGTTTTTCTGTATACTACAGGAATGCTGGTTGTGGTATGCAGTTCAGGGGAAATGCTGCCCCCATTTTCAAAAGGGAAGAAAAGACCCGGTATGACCATTCAGCATCCCCATGGTCACATGATCAAAATTCGGATGCTTCGCAATTGACCTATATGACAGTTGCAGTGTCCGGGGGGGGGGGGGG
>JANHFN010006852.1:11975-24746 GCA_032468175.1 Toxicocalamus goodenoughensis
AGGACGGCCAGCTCCAAGGGGAGGCTCGGCAGGGCGGCGGGGAGCCCTGCGGGGAAGCCACGGGGGCAGCCATGAGGGGGGGGGAGGAAGAGGACGAGGGTCCCGGGGAGAAGAGCCCGCCCGCCGCTTCTACCTTGAATCCGCCTCAGCAGCTCCGCGAACGGAGCCGGGCCGGGACGGCGCGCCGCCTGCAAGGGAAGCACCAGAGCGGGCCTGAGTCCCTCCGGGCCGCGCACAGCTCTCCACCTCCCCCCCGCCGCCCTCCCTCCCTCCCTCGGCCGCCGCGCACCCTCCGCCAGCGCCGGGCCAGCCGGTCGTTCTCCGCCCGCCACAAGGCCAAGCAGCCGTCGCCCGCCATCTCTCACACTCACGCTACGGCGCACGCTCCAGCCGCGCCACCCGATTGGCCGGGACGCTTCCGTTGCCCAGGCAACGCCGACCGGCGGCAAACTCGAGTCCCGCGGGGAAGCCAATGGGCGGGCCGGTGACCGAGGCCTCAGCCAATGAACAGCGCGCGATGGCCACGTGTATTTCCTCCTCGCGGAACAAGTTAAAAAAAGGGGGTGGGGCTCAGCTTTGCCCGGTGATGGCATCGGGCCCGCCTCCTCTTTTCCTCAAAGTCGCATATCTGCCTGGGGAGTTCTGGGAGTTGAAGTCCACAAATCTTCAAAAGTTCCCAAGTGTGGAGAGCCCTGTCCTAAGTTGATCTTTCAAGAGGTTCCTAGAGATCTCCTTGGATTTCTTTGGCACTCCTCAAGGAGCAGCAGCTTTAATTCATCCAGCTGTTGAAGAAAGCAGCAAAAAAAAATGCTGGTCGACGCCTTATTTGGGGGATGAAAATGCACTTTTGCAGTCCAGCTGCCCAGTGAGGCTCCAGGCTCTGCCCAAGCAGCCAGCAATTAGGAGGTGGCCCTGGTGACACCGGGTTCTTATGGCCTTCTCCGCAGGGCTGGTGCTCAGCCATCAAATGAGCAACTCTAGAGAAATGTGTCAACTGCAAAAAATAACGTACACTTTCTGAACCATTCTGCTTTTGTCTCCGGCTCATACATTCTGTAATCACATCCCCACCCTTAAAAAATGGTATTTAGACTTGGAATGGACCTGGCGATTAAAGTGCACAATGTCACGCAGAGGCAGCTTCTGGAATCTGCACTCCACTTCCTTCCTTGTACTCATCAGTTCAGTTTTGAAATTCTAAATCGCCTCTTGCGACTTCTAGCATCCTTTTTATGGCTGCCGTCCCAGACAGTGGTCAAAGCAATGGTGCTGTTCTACTGGTTCTGGTGTACCGGTAGGTAGCACGGAAGATCAGTGGAGACAGAACCAGTTCTCTCTGAGGAGCTGCTGTTGGGCCCACCTGGGCTTCCATACTGACCTTTCTTCCCTGCTTTTCAGGCGCAGCTGCTATGTGCAGCACAGCCGATTGCCACGTGTCAGCTGTTGGTGACAGGGATTGCAGATGAGTAGGGAGGCCTCTGTGCACGTGCAAAGTGCATGCGCCTGCGCAAACCATGCCCAAGCCACACCCACTGAACCAGTGGTAAACCTCTTTGAAACCCACCACTGGGTCAAAGCCTCTGGTGAGCTACCCTGGGCTGGCAGAAAGAAGCTGCAGCAGCAACCCCAAAGGGATTTCAGTCACCGCCACAGCTCAGAGCTCCTGCAGATCCCTCCCCATGAAATTCCCACTAAATGCACAATGTAATGAAATAATATAATCAACACCCTGCATCTTCCAAAGAGCCACCTGTCTTTTTGTTGCATGTATATGTACAATGACAATAAAGAATTCAATAGGGAATTCAACTCCTATCCCAAGGCAGGAGCTCTTTTGAATTCTGCTGTATAGTGCTGTTGGGGGTTTCTGGTTCAATGTGTGGAGGGTGAAGGACGTGTGCTTGTGTTTATTTTCACGGTCATGGTGTGCACTGAAGATGGTGTTTGATTTCGTTGTACTAGGTGCAATGACAATCAAGTAAATTAAACTAAATCAACAGGAAGGCCAGGGTGGCCAGGAGTGACACTTGTGGGGCAGAGAGGCCCCCATTGACTGGGCACAGGGAAGCCTCTGAGGTTTCTTCACTGGGCCCCAAAACAGGCAAGGCGGCCTCAGGGTCTCCGGTGACCCAACCGGGGCAGAGACAGGGCCCCCCCTCTTAGCCCTCCAAAGCCCAAGCTACTGCTCCAGTCTCAAAAATCCGTACTTTTATTTCAAAAAGCCGAACACAGAACCCGGACCCAGAATCTAGCACCCCAACACAACAGCAGCCACGATCTTCAGATACCTGGCCATTCAGCCTCCATGCCCGGTGTTCTGTGTCAGAGCAGCCGCTAGGCGCCTTGCCGACCGCTTGGCCCTGCAGGAGAATCCTGTTCCGTAACATCCGGGCCTGGGATGAATTACCAGGGCTGCAAAACCTCCACCCAGCCGCTCTGCTGCAGTCTCTCCTCCGGAGGCAGTTGCTGGAACCTCCAGCGTTACCGAGAGGGAAAGAAGAGCCACCTGGCTGCTCCCCAAAAGATGCCTGCACCCAGCAAGCGGGCGCGCAGGGGCCTGGGGTCCTCTTTGGTTTCATCCGGAACCTCTTTCCGCTCCTTGGCAAATCTGGGCCGCTCCACTGCAGCTCCCCGCCATTCATGTGCCGCAACCGAGGCTGCCCCCTATCTGCCCCTGGGCAGCAGGAGGAAGCAGACCGCATCTCTGGAGGGCAGGCCGGGACCCCTCCTCCTCCTCTGGAGGAGGAAGTTTGACAGGCTCCTTTGCCCCCTATCTGGGCTGCGCAAGGACAACCTGCTTGAACCACTTGCTGACAGCACAATCCACCCGCATGACCAGGCCCAGGCCCAGGAGGAGGGAGGCACAGCTGACCACAAAGCCCACAGCTTCGAAGATGAACCTGTCGGGGGAAAGAGAAGCAGCACAGGGTGAGCTCAAGGCCAGCAGGTCACGACAGCTCCGGGAGCCTCAAGCAGCCCTCCCTCCCTCCCCCTCAGGGGAGCATCTCAGCTGCCTGTCTCCGAAGAGGACAGAACCTGCGGAGGGACTTCTGCAGTTGGGGGCAGGGGTGCTTGTGTTTGACAGGTGGGGACGAAGCTGGCCCCACCCCCAGGGTATCCCAGTGCCAGGCCCACCTGAAACCAAGGACCAAGGGTGGCCAAACGTTTAATCCATGCTGCCTCTACACAAGGATCTGAAGCGAGGATGGAGCTTCGTTCTCCAAGCTTCTGGGTTGGTTTCCCAACGTTTCGTTACCGGGCTGGGTAACACCTCGAGCCGAGTATAGGGGATGCTGGTGTCTCGTAAGGGCTTCGTGTGGGTCAGGAAGCATCCCTTAAACTCCGCCGGAGATGCCACCTAGCCAGGTAACGAAACTATGGGAAACCAGCGCAGAACCTTGGAGAATGAACCTCCGCCCTCATCCCCCACCCACCCACTAAAGATATTCACCCACCATCGTGAAGAATCTGGACTACTGGCGGTCAAGACAAACTGGCGGCAGATAAGAGTCAAAGGAACTCAAGGAGGGCTGGGCTTAGATCCCTTGTGGGCGCACAGGGATGCCAAACTGATGGTGTGCTTGACCCCTTCCCCCCTCGGGCTCAGCCTGGTCCTCTCCTTCATCCTGAGCAACACCCGCCAACGTCCCAGGAGACCAGGCAGCCTATGTGGGGCATCCCGGGACTGAGCATTGAACTCCCATGTTCTTCATCAGCCCCCAGTTTCGTCTGCTTTTAGCTGTCTGAAGCTAACGAAGTTGAGCGTGTAGTAAAAAAGGAGGAAACTGGCCAAGCACAATCCTGGCTTCTGCTCAGCCCCACTGCAACTCCCCCGCCTGCAGTCCAGGCTCAGGAGTCCTGCCCAGACTCTTCCTGTGCAGGTTTTGGGGCTGTGGGGAAGTTAGAGAAAGTGCTGCTTGCCACGAGGCACCGACTTATCGGAGGGACTTACTTTGGGGCAAAGACCTTCCACACCATCAGATGCCTCCTGAGAATCATGGCTGCCAGAACAGAAGCCAGAAGCTGTCGGGAGAGCAGAGGAGAGGGACACGGCTCAGTCCAGCCAGAGGAGAGAGCTGGGTCACCAGAGGCAGCTGCAGCAAAACTGGCTGAAGTGGGGGGGGGGGGGCTTCAGCAAGACCTCCTGCAGCCAGCAAGGCAAATGCCTGCGGCAAACAGGTGCCCGGTCCCTGGCTAGAAGCCTGGTGGCCTTCGCGCACCTGAGCTGTGACCTCAGGACCCACAGGCCAGGGGCGTCTTCTCGGGGTCAGAGGGATGCCTCACCCCCGTTAGCCCTCCTCGGCCCCCAGGGGGAAAGGCGCCGGGGGCACGCTTTACAAGCCCCGCCAATTGTGGACCGTCACCAGGGTCTTCTCGGTGTTGCCCCTTCCCTTGTGGAGCATCCCCCCACCCAACCCAGGTTCAGTTGCTCCCCCGGCTGCTTTTCCAAAGGGCCCTAAAAACGGGGCTTTGTGGGTGGATGAGGGACCCCAAATGGAGAGGGAGCCGACCAAGGGGCTGATCTGATTGTGTGGCAAGAAAGGTCGTCAAATGGGGCTAAATTAGCAACAGAAATTTGGGGCTCAGCTGTTTTCATAAGTCAAGGATCACCTGCCGATGGTAGATTTCTAAAACCTTGCAAGGTGCTCAGAATCACCTGTGTGTAAGCCGGGCATAAGCTGCATAAGTGGCTTAATAAATCAATAATAAACGCTCCCAATCCCCACGGGGTCACCTAAGGGACCACCTGGAGGATCCAGCGGTCGCAGAAGAGCCAGGTGAGCCTCCCCAGGGCCACCTATTGGCCCCGAATGTCTGCCAGGCCCTCCCCCCTCCCAGGGGCTCCCGCAGACCTACCTGAAGCCCCAAAATGAGCAGGTACCGGAGGCCCAGCTGCAGCAGTGCTGCTGAAAATCGCTCTGGCGCCTCCCGGAGCCTCATCTCCATCATCGGCTCCTCTACCCTGTCCTGGAGCCGCGCATTGGGCCTCCTGGCACCGGAGGTGCTGGCCTCACACACAAAGGGCCACAGCAGAAGCAACGGGCAGCCGGCTGCCTCGGGAGGAAAAGGGGTCATCAAGGGACACAGGCCAAAAGGCAGGCCACACGCCTCCCCCTCCCCACTTGTGGGTCCAAAGAGTTGGAGAGCAGACAGACACACACACCCTCTCCTGAAGGAGGGCCAAAGGGCAGCTCTGACTTGCCACGGATGCCGGGCCCTTTGCCAAGGCAGGGAAGGCTCCAGAGGGACCCCACTCTCCCATACAGGCCCCCTCTGCCAGGGGGCACTTCTTCGGCTCCCAGTCTGTGGCAGTTGCCATTCACTCAGACCCTCCTCCCCCTTTGCTGCTGGCGAAGAAGCAGGGCTGGGCTCGAGGACACCTACGGGCACGCCACTAACCTGCCAGGAGGATGTGAGAGGCGAAGGTGTTGGCACCCACGAGCAGCGCAGGCAGCAGGTGGGTGGTGTGCCCCTGCTGGAAGCCCACGAAGGCCGCGTTCCAGTGGATGGCCGGGAAGACGGGCTGATGGCCAGTGGCGTAGAAGAACTGGGCGGCAGCAAGAGCCCAAGCAACCAGGGCCTCCCACGGCACCTCGAAAGGATCTGAGGAGGAGGAGGAGGAGCATTCGAGAGCCCCGCCCCAAAGCAGGGCTCTCCTTGAAAAGCAGCCCAGCCCCAAGGCCCCTTCCTGGCCTTGACCTCAGCAGGGGAACCAGCAAATCTCCAACGGCCGCTTCGCAGCCCAGCAGCTGTGACACTGTTTGACTCTCTATGGAGCTGCCCAGAGGGTAAAGCTGGACTTGCTTCCCCAGCTCTGCCCGTCCATCGGGCAAGTAGACCCCTTTTGCTCCGCCTCTTTTGCAGGCCAGGCCCCCAGCCCGGTTGCCCTGCTCCTTGTCCCGGGGCTTCCCTTCGCAGCTGAGGCTCCAACTGCCCTGCCCTGATGCTAGCTAGCCGCCTTCCAAGACCCTGCTTTGCGCCTCTTGCCGATTCCTCCCAGAGCCTCTGGCCTGGATTCCCAGACTCACCCGAGTGAGCGGAGGAGGAGGAGGAGGAGGAGAGGGCCCTGGCGCAGGCCTGCATCCACAGCAGGGCAAAGGCCTCCACGAAGAGCAGGAGGAAGGCCAGGCTGAGCCTCTCCGTGTGCAGCGTCATTAGCAGGAAGGCCAGCAGTGCCAGGGCAATGAGCAAGGCGGCTGAGTAGACGCTGCCCAGCCCGTAGGCTGCCACCGTGGCCCTGCAGCCGCCCGGGGCCTCCTCCAGCCGGCTCTTCAGGGACGCCTGCATCCGGCGGTACAGTTGGGGGATCAAGGCCTCGGAGCTGGAGGACACAAGGGGGACCTCCTGGCTGCCCTCCAGGAAGACAGTCACGGGGTCCCACCACACCAGGAGGAGGCCAGCCACCACTAAGGCATAGATCCCGCGGGGGAAGGCCTCCAGAGCCAGCCGGGCCCAGGCATGGCGCTTGACCAGGGCCTCCTCGGTGCCAGAGGTGATGGCCCAGAAGCCAGCCAGGGCCAGGGCCAGGAGCGGGAACCCCCACCGCACAAAGAGCACCAGGGCGCAGGGGCTGTTCAGGTTGCCGTAATGGCGCAGCCAGCAGCGGGTGCCCCAGACCAGGCTGGCCAGTGCCCCCAGGCACAGGCTGTAGTAGAGGTTTTTGGCCCTTGGCTCCTGCACGCTGGAGAGGGGCCCCAAGATGGAGGCCGTCTGGCATGCTGGGGTCTCCTCGCGGCACTTCCAGAAGAGCCCTGACAGCCGGGCGCACAGCACCACCCCGCCCAGGGCGGCCAGCAGCTGCCAGCAGAGCAGGGAGCCGTCCAGCCGGCCCTTCCACTGCAGCTTCAGGGCCTCCAGCAGCACCAGGGAGGTGAGCAGGAAGGGCACCACCTGGCCCTCCGCCACCACGAAGCTGTCCGAGAGCATGGCAGCGCAGCGCAGGAACAGGACGCCCAGGGAGAGCCCCGGCCCCGCCCACAGCCTGGGCCTCAGGCGGAGTCCCTCAAACGGGGGGCACAGGCCAGCTGCCTGCAGGGCTGGGGGGCACCTGGCCCAGCAGTGCCAGAAGAAGCCCAGCTGGGAGGCCGCTGCCCCCCAGGCGCACAGCAGGAGGAGGTTGGCTGGGGCCCCCCGGAGGAGGTGAGCCAGCCCCAGCAGGGCCGCCCCTACCAGCCCCCAGAGCAAGGGGTAGAGGAAGACGTGGCGGTAGGAGAAGTCCAGGCGAGGGGCCAGCCGGGAGGCCACGTAGCACAGCAGGCAGGAGGAGGTCAGGAGAGCGCAGCCGGCCGCCATGCAGCCGGGGTGGAAGCGGGCCCAGGACTCGGCACACACGGCCCGGGCCTCCCGCAGGTACTGCTGGAAACGCCTACGTAGCCCCTCCATCCGTGGCAGCAGCACCGCCAGGGAGGCCTCCTGGGCCAAGAGGCGCTCGTGCTCCTCCACGGCGGAGCGGAAGAGTCCCCGAAGGTGCTGCAGCTTCTCCGCTGGGAGGTCCTGGGCGGCCTCAGCGTAGGAGTGCAGGAAGCGGTCCACCTGCCCGGGCCAAGAGATCGGCTGCTCAGAGCCCCCGAGAGGCTGCCTCAGCCGGGCGGGGAGGGGGCGCTCCCCTAAGGGCCTCCCAGCCCCACCCAAAGCCTCGTCTCAGCCTGGTGGCTGCCAGCGCTCTCGGACTCAGCCACAGCTTCGGTGCGGTGAGGGGCAGCTGGAGCGCAAATCCCCTGCTGAACTCTCCCTGGGGGGGGGGGCGCTTTGGGCTGCATTCATGGCACTTAGCAAGAGCGCTTAAGACTTCAGGGCCCTCTCTGGGACCGAACTCCCAGCCTGCCCCCCTGCCTTCTGGGCCCTGCTCCAGGGCCCGACTTCCGAGGGCCCCCACGGGAGGGGAGCCACTCTTACCTGCCTGGCATTGATGTCATAGGCTGCCAGCTGGGCACGGAGCGAGGTGGCCACGTCTCCCTCGGTTGCAAAGAGGTCGGCCATCACTTCCCCAATGTTGCTATAGGGCACCGGCACCCCCAGCAAGAGCGCCAGGGTGGGCACCAGGTTCACCTGTGGGACCATCTGGGGCTCCTGAAGAGGGAAGGGGAAGAAGTGACGGGGCAAAGACGGGAAGGTGCCCACTCCTCCATCCCGCCTCTCGCCAGGGACTGGCCACCTGGCACTGCCGGCCGGAGGTGCAGCCACTGACCTCCATGACTGCACTGGGACCACAGAGGGAAGGAATTCTGGGGGCACCTGGAAGGCTGCAGGTAGCCTTGCCCAGGACACACCCGATGGCAGCTCAGGGCTGGTCCTTCCTCCCAAAGACGTCACCCAGCTGGGAATGCCAGCCCTTCCGGCTCACCTCGGGGGGAGGCTCCTGGAAGAGCGGAGCCTTGCTGTACACAAAGAGAGCTGCATCCAGCTCCTCGTCGCTGTCTCCCCCGTGGTCCCCAGTGGCGGTCATGCCGTGGTCCCCTGCCACCAGGAGGAGCGTGTCATTTCCCAGGTGGTCAACCAGTGAACTGTCCATCAACAACACAGAACTTAAAACTACAGACTCTTGGCCTGCCCCAGTGCAGCGCAGCGCAGGCTGGTGGAAATAGCCAGACTATCCTTTTAGAAGCAGCCACACCGCAACAAGCCCTGGCTGGACGGTGGCGCCCTGGGCTGCTGCTCTGCCCAGGACTAGGTGAAAAGCTGCCTGCCATCCTGCCTGCTGGGGCTGGGGGAGGAGGGGCAGCCATACTGGGGGAGGACTTCCACTCCTGCTCCAACTCACCTGAGCATCTCATCCATCTGGGAGAGCTTCTTGGCCATTTCGGGGTGGTCCGGTCCGTGTTTGTGACCACAGTGATCCACACCCAAGAAATGTGCGATAAGTAGATCCCATTCGCCACCGTCCACTGCGCCACAGGAAAGAAAGGAGGAAGAGGTCAACCGGGCTGTGAATGTGACATGTGGGACAAGTGAACTTTGTGCGGGCCCAGTACAGCTCCATTTATGCAGGTGACAGGTGAGTGTGTGTGCCTACTGCTTGTGCAAACGGAGCTGTGCGTGCCTGGAACCCCGCCCTCTCTTCCCCACCCCCCCACAGGTCCACAAAGGCTCCAGGACAGCTGAGGCTGGGACTCCCTTCACCTGAACAGGCCCTCCCGCGAGGGGGGATTCCTCCCTTCAACGGGCAGGTGGGGCAAGAGCAGCCAAGGAGGGAGGGCCTGGCCTTGTAGGGGAAACCCAACAGGAAGCGGATTGTGGGCTTTGAGGCTTTTTGTTAAACGGGCTGTTTGGCCACCGTCTCTGACGACATTACAAAAGCCATTGAAAAGCGTTTTTTCTTTGCAAAACCCGGGTCGCTTCCTCACTGGAGAGATGCTGGTCCCCTGAGTGGTCCTTCCCACCTGACTGGGGCCTCCCTCACCCCCCAACCCCCTAGGCAGGACCAGGACTGCGGCTCACCTGTCTGGTACAAATGCTGCAAGATCCCGTTGTCCACCGTGTGCAGATCTTTCACGTTGAAAGAAGGGAAGAAGTGGGCCTGGTGGAAGGCCTGGGGGAAGAGGCCCTCCCAGGTGTCGTCCCCCATGAAGACCACTTTCCTCCCTGAAAGGGAGAGGGGGGGGGAAATGTTGGCAGAGGGACGGAAGAGGGGGGCTCCCAGAAATGGCAGCCAGCAGGTGGCAACCCTGGGCATGAGACCGGCTGCTGCTCCGCCAGCCCTGCCTCCTCCAACTCCAGGAAGCCCCATTTCCTGCTCTTTCTCCGAGGGCCTCTCTCTCCAGAATAGAATGACAGCATTGGAGGGGACCTAAGAGGTTTTCTAGTCCAACCCCCTGCTCAGGCAGGAAACCCTACACCATTCCAGACAATGTTTGTCCAATCCCCAGTGTTTTAAGAAGCGATTGGACCACCGTTTGTCTGGAATGGTAGAGGGTGTTGGGTCTGCTCACACTCTGGGTCCAAATCTGGGGTGAGGGATCAACAACTACATTTCCCAGCCAGGATGAACATCGTTGATGTCCCACAGGCTTTTGGGATTGATACGATTGTGTCAACCACTGAGCCACGGGGCCAATTTCCAAGATCGCGCGGGGGATATTTGGAGTGCCTAGGTACTCCAGTGTGACACCTCTCCTGCGTGAGCTGCACTGGCTGCCTGTAGCCTTCCGGGTGCGCTTCAAGATACTGACTACAGTATTTAAAGCACTCCATGGTAAGGGACCTGGGTACCTTAGAGACCGCCTTCTGCCTGCCTCCCGTCGCCCGGTCCGTGCCCACAGGGAGGGCCTCCTCAAGGTCGAGTACTGTCGGCTGGCGACCACTACGAGGAGAGCCTTCTCTGTGGCAGCTCCCACCCTGTGGAACCAGTTGCCCCTAGAGATAAGAACGGTCACAGACCTCTTAGCCTTTCGCCGAGCCCTGAAGAGTTACTTATTTTCTATAGCCGGGGGCCCCTAGCCCTTCCATACTTCCACCCTTTGGGTTTTATTTTATATTTGAATGTTTTATGGGGGGGGTTTAACTTTACAGCTCTTTCTAATATTTCTTTTAATTTGTTTTAAATTTTGTATTTTTGTATGCTTTTCTAAATTGCTGTACACCGCCCCGAGTCTCTCGGGAGAGGGGCGGTATATAAATTTAATAAAATAAAAATAAAATAAAATAAATATTTTAACTGAATTTATTTTCCTCAATGAACCAATAAACTAGTGTTTTGAACTCCTTTGTTCAACTGTTTGTTTGTTTTTAATCTAGTTTTAGGACTTGGGCAGAGAATTGTTCTCGTTTTCAGTTCATGTTTATGCAGAAATATTAAAAATTCAAAAGGGTTTACAAAACAAACGCCACTGTATGCTGGGTAACATCTGGTTAATCACACTAGATTAGAATTATGACCTGGGGTGGGGGTGGGGGTGGAACCCAGAAAAAAGCAGGGGCAAACTATTGTCTTGTGCAGGGGTCTCCAACCTTAGCAACCTTAGCTGGGGAATTCTGGGAGTTGAAGTCCACAAGTTTTCAAGTTGCTAAGGTTGGAACCCCTGAGGACTCCATGAAAGCATAGCAATGTAAACAATACGCTCCTAAGCCAGCAAACACCCGACGCTCTGGGGAAAGAGTTCTGCTTTCGTCTTCCGTCATCTCACTGCCTTACGTCACTTCCCTTTCCCCCCCCTCCCCCCGCCGTCCCACGATTGGCTCCACGGAGCCGGATGCGAGGGCGGGCAATCCTTCCCCGTTGCCGCAGTGACAGGACCAGAGCGCTCTCGGAGCGGGGAAATGGCGGCGGCCTCATCGTCGTCGCGTCGCTCGCAGCAGCATCATCACCATCACCCCGCTCATCCTCCAAGTCATCACTCGGTCCAGACGCCCGTATCTCCGCCCCGCAGCCCCAACCTTTCTCCCACCGGAGCTTCCTCACAGCAGCGGCCCATTCTGGCCGGACTCGAGGGCGAGGCCCCCGTCAACAGCGGCCGGGAAGGGACGGCGGGAACGGAGAGGCCTTTTTCTCCAGAGAGCGCCTGCGAAAGCTCCGCGCCTCAGCCGCCGCCTCCGCCTCCGCCGCCGGGCTCCGGGGCCAGCAGCGCCGCCACTAGCAGCAGCAACAGCAGCAGCTCCGGGGCTTCGTCTTCCTCTTCTGCTGCCTCCAGCCCGGCTGCTCCCGACAGCCCCGATCCACCCCCTCCGCCGTTGCAGCCTCTTCCTCCGCCCGTGGGAAGCGGCGCTTTTCGGGAGCTGCTCGAAGCCTGCCGCAATGGGGACGTAACCCGGGTCAGGCGCCTGGTGGATGCTACCAACGTCAACGCCAAAGATATGGCCGGGCGGAAATCCACCCCTTTGCACTTCGCGGCAGGTGAGAGAGGCCTGGGGGGCGGGGGGGGGGCGGCGGCTCAAAAGTGTAGCGCCGGGCCCGCCCTTTGGTTGCGATGCTTTGCCATCGCTGAGGCGAAGAAACAGCCGCTCACCGGGCAAGGCCTCTAGGGCGAGTGGCCCCCAAACTCCCTTCCCTGAAGGAGGGTGGTAGTAAGCCATGCATTGGCTCCAGGCTTTCCATCCCCTGCCTGGTGCAAAGAGAAGAGCCTTTGCACAGGGGGCAGCTGTGGGAACCATCCTCTCTGCTCTCGTCTGAGCTGCTGAGGGTAAAGGAGGGTCAGACTGGCTCTTGGGAAGAAGGCCAGTGAGGGACGTAAGGAGGTTGTGCCTGCCTTCTTCGCCTCTCCTTTTCATTCTTTCTGGGGGGCTCAGGAAAGAGAGAAAACAGATAAACTGGGGAAGAGGTGAAAGAAGGTATATTGAGGGAGCAACTGCTGGGCCTGCCCTTGGCTTTCTTAGCAATGCAGTAGGGAAAGATGGTGCTGTAAACAGCAAAGCAGGCTTCCGTGTTGTATGAAACCATAAAAATGGTGAATTGGTCGGATTTCAGCTTAGTCTACGATGTGAATCCAGCCGTTGTATTAATATGGTGAATGAACCTGGAAAAAGTAGAAGGGTTTGGCTCAGAAGGGCTGCCTGGAGAATGCCCATTCTGTACGGATTACCTTGATGAGGAAATGTATAGTTCCTAAGGATGAGAATAAGAAGTTCTTGAAAAAGGATTCTCGATATCCGTGGTCACCAACCGGTGGCCCGGGGGAATCACTGGTGGTCCGCGAGAAAATTTTTCGTGGTCCTCAGAGAAATGTGCCCCCCAGAGCACTCCCCCCAAAGCACATTAATCCAGGCTGCGTGGGAACCACAAGGCTGTGCTGCCCACATGGCCTGCCCACCCTCTGCTCCCCACCCTTCTGCCGAGCA
>JANHFN010006854.1:39805-51959 GCA_032468175.1 Toxicocalamus goodenoughensis
TTTAATCAGTAATTAGTCTTCTGTTCTTGGCAGCCTTTTGCAACCTTGAAAGGGCTTGCTTTTGATATTGGACAATTAGGTTTAAATGTCTCTTGGTTGGGAATGTACTGAATTCCCAGCGCCGCATTAAAAAATGGTTTGCTTTTATACACAGTTTGTGTTTGTTTCATTTGAACAAGGCTTGGGTCAGAACAGGATTGCAGCCTCTCCCTCCTAGGAATCCAGACTACATTCCACAACAGCATTATTATTTTTTTGCAATATAATATGCAAAATGCCACATGGAGTCATTTTGCTAATCCACATGCTAATGAGTGAGAAATGCTTCAGCAAGACAACAACTCTGTTGCAGGTGTTGCCTTAGACTGTTTCTGGGTGCAGATCAGGATGCTGGTTATTATCTATAATGGCCCACAGGGATCAAGCCCTGGCTACTTGCAGGATCAAATACAGTTTGCCCATATTGTACAGATAATCCCATAGGGTAGTGTTTCTCAATTGAAAATATGTGGACGTCAACTCCCAGAATTCCTCAGCCAGCATGGAAGTTGGAATTGAAGTCCATCCATTTGGAAGTTGAAGTCTACATATTTTCAAGTTCTCAAGCTTGAGAAACATTGCTATAAGGTATGCTTAAGATCTCTACTGTGCAGAAGGAAAGGAGAGTAATGGCCCGGGGGGAAGATGAGCTTTCATGGAATAGCACAAACTTTATGAAACAGCTTGTCTTCCATGATCAAAATCTATCAATCCCATTTATATTTTTTTCAGATCTCAGTCAAGATGGACCTTTGTACCCAACCTTTGGCAATAAGGACGTTGGAAAGATACTGTTGTAGATTTTTGAGTTTAATTGTTGATTTATTGATTATTTGTGAACTCCTTTTGGATTTTTGGCATTTTGAAAGTCAACCAGACTGTTTAATTAGGGACCATCTACCTTTTAAAAAGACACCAAAATAGAATCAGTTTCTTCCAAATGTATTAATTATGCTGGATGATGGCACGAATGCAAATCTCTTGACAGATAAAGGAGAAAATTAATTTGAAATCTGTCACAAAAATACCATCATATAAAAATGCAAATTTTTCTGAGTGGAGAAACATTCTTTTGTTGTTGTTGTTGAACTGAGATTTTTTTTAAAATTGGACTTTTTACCGAGTAATTTTATTGAACAGAAAGGATAGAACTTGACCTCTCTAGAGCATAATAGAAAATGGAATAAGAAATGTAATGTTAATGAATATCTTTAAGCAGGATGTATTTAAATAGAGGCACAATATGCAGCTTCCCTAACTTCAATGGAACTTGACAATTCATTGTACTGAAAGGAGGAAAAAGCGCACAAAAGAATAATTTTTAAATAGTTAATAAGTAAGAGAGGACTATGTTCATATGCTTTATTTATTTATTTGGGAGATTTCTATCCTGAATTTTTACCAGCGATGTTACTCCCTTTTCTATCTGTAGCAATTATTTGTTGCATCTTGCCCTAATCAAGAAAAACATTCAAAGTAACCAACTAGAGTTCTGGCAAATCAAAAATACAATAATATTTCAAAAATCTCATTTTTGTTTCAGAATGTGGGAAGTGTTTCTTCAAAAAGTGTAAAGCTGTGTACTTTAAGGGAAAATACACCCCCCAAAAAACTCTATTGTCGAAAAAAAAATGCATTAAGAAAAAATGTTTGAAATTCACATGTGTCGGGAAAAGCATATAAAGTGCCAATATGCCTATATTAAGACAGGAAAGAACAAAAATATATTTTTTGCAGTTTTTTTTAAACAACAGTCCGCTGCACACCAAATGAACAAGAATGAAGGAACAAGAATTCAAAGAAAGCCCAAAGTTATGCCATCCATCCCCCGTATTATCTATGCTTGTGGTTTTTAGCCTTTTATTTAATTGTTCTTAATTTTATTAAGTATTGATACTTATGCCTTTCTGCTATTGTGACCTGCCCTGATTAACTCTGGATAGTGAGATGGGCAGAATATAAATTTAATTAATACATAAACAAATACACCAGTGTCCTGATCTATATAATAGCAATGTACCCAATTGGCTAAATTCTATTCCAAACTGCAATAGTAGAAATGATGGAAGCTGCATTTGTAAATAAAAATGTAGGCTTGAAAAAAATAATTTAAGCAGTGATATGGCCTATGCACATACTTTAGTTTCTAATTCTATTTTTTTTTTTTGCCAAGAAGTCTATGGCATTCCTTATTTGGCACCCGTCCATATTTTCTGTTTGTAAATTGTCTGACACTAGCTGTCATCCTTTCTAGAAACAGAGAGGTACTTAAGGATATGATTTCCTAAGTTCTCAAGATACCTCCTGTCTCTCCGCTGAGAGGGAAACTGACCTTGATTACAGCTTGACAAAAAGTATCTAGTTTAGCTATTTCCATTGATGACACCTTGGTGAGAAGAAGGAAAATAATGCTTCTTCCAGGTTATTGTTAGTGTTTCTAAGCAGCTTACAATCAGGGAAGCAAAAAAAAAACATATTTGGTGGTTTAGCTGTGTGAAAAAAATTGTTCTGGGAATTTGCAAAAATAGGTCTTTTAGAACCGAAGGGAGGTACTGCCATGTTTGGCTGAGTCAAATGCTAAGGCTGTAGCCCTCACCGCTAAGATTGGGCCAGGGAAAATTCAAATTACATTAATAAATATTAATGAACACAATGTAGTCATATAATTACATGGATAATGATGGAATTACTTGATTGCCCCCTCCCTGCACTGAATAAATTGATTTTCTGCCGAATAATTTTTCACCTACTCCTGCTTATAATGAGATATCTTTGTCTGTAAAGTTAATTAGGCCTTCCCCCATTGGCCACACAGTTACATGTCAAGGAAATGCATTTTTCCCCCTTTCCATTCCATGAAAGGATTGATCACTGAGAATAGACATTTGAGCAAACTCCCTAAAACGTGAGGGGGAAACATCTGTTGAATTAAAGAAGCCCTTTTCACTTTGATCTGATATGTAAAGTTCACTTCAAAACCCTTTATTTAACAGAATAAGGGGAAATGGCTTTTAAGGCCAATCATATCTTTAAATGGCAAACACAAATATATAAAATATAAAGTGTAGATGGCATATGTTAAATGTACAGATGTTGTCTGGAATGAATGAATGAATCAATTAATGATTGAATGAATGAATGAATGAATTCTTTATTGGACAAGTGTGATTAGACAGACACGGAATTTGTCTTGGTGCATATGCTCTCAGTGTACATAAACAGAAAAGATACATCAAATCAAAGATTTTGCAGTGTGGGGAAATTTTGTCAACTGCACTTAAAGTCTGTTGAATCAAGGTCTGTATGAGTGAGTGGTTGTTGTACCTTCCCTTGGAACCGCACACAACAAATTTTCTTCATCTAATGTCACATGGTTCATTATATACTGTAATGTCAGTATAGCATTAGCAGCATGAAGGTTCAGTATATATGCTAACCATATCGGTGCCATTGGATAATGTCTTGTCGTCGTATTATTCAAGTTCTCTAGGGATGTTTTTGCACAGGGTTGTGAATGGATATGCGTGAAAAATAGGAAATAGAAAATATTCCCTAATCGATCCCTATGGGAAAACAGGTGGGCAGTGATTTGCAATGTTGCTGATGCCTCCATTCAAAGTCCCAAATCTCTTCAACTCCTGGTCACATGACCCAGAGCTTCCCAAATATGAATTCCCATGTATACACACATACACACCACACACACACACACACCACTCACACATACACACGCACTTTTATTTCCCAGAGGAAATGGAGATACTTGTGGGATCCTTGGTGCTGTCTAAGCTTCGTTGTGCATGTGCAAGAAATCAACCAAGCTCAGAGCACTGATGATGTTACCTAGTTTGGTCAATGAAATTTCTGCAAGAAAACAACCAAGCTCAGAGAGCACTCAGGACTTTTCATTTCATCCCTGAGTTACAAATATTCTCCTTTATAAGAGATACTTCTTATGGTCACCTTTGGCAAAGGAGCTGGAAAGAATTCCAGAAGTCAACTTCTTCAGACTTCCTTGCTGTTGAGAATGAAAATCTCACATGAAAACAGTCATCGTTTGGGACGATGAATGATGGAAGAGCACAGAGGGAGGAGGCAATATCCTTTGAGATGGGAGTGAGAAGAATCAGAGATGTTAGCTTTGAGGCTTATCTTGGGAAAAAGGAAGGTGAGCAGAATATCAAAAAAAGTCCAGCGCACATATTTTGGAATAATTTATTTGCATGCATTTTATGGAGATATTGGCTCCATCAGCTATCTCTTCCGAGATCACCCAGGCTCCATCCTTGTAGGGACATTCTTAGAATTGCTGGATAAACAAAATCCTTGAAGTCCCAAAGGTGTTTTTTCAAGAGGCAGCCAGGGGTGGGCCTCAAAAATTTTAGCAAAGGGTTCTCTACCAGGTTGCTGGGTGGCCATGGCCATGGTGGGACTGGCCTAATCAGCCTCCTGCACCATGGATGGGGAAGGGGACATTTTTGCCCGGGCTACGGAGGCTTTCTGGAAGCTGGAAATGGGCCCATTTCCAGCCTTCCCAAACTTCCAGGAGGCCCATTTTGTGCCTTCCCTGAGCCACCACACTTACTTGCATCCAAAATGGGCTATGTGGGGACTCCGGGGAGGGGAGGGGAGGGCTTGGCTAGCTAGGAGTGGGATTTGAGGGTTCTCTGAACTGCACAGAATCTTAGCTAGGGGCTCTCCCGAACCCCTGCGAACCCCCCAGCAGCTCTGGAGGCAGAGGGACTTTCTTTGTTTTTCCTTGGGGACATTTTGCTTCTCATCCAAGAAGCTTCTTCAGTTCTGTCTGAAGTTGCCTCTTGAAGTGGTCTCTTGAAAAAGCATCTTTAGGACACCTATGACCCGGATAACTGAGACTCTCCATAGACAAAATCCTTGAAGGTAATGACTTTGGGGAGCCATTCTGTTTGCTGGTAAGAGCAAGATCTTTCTCTTTGTAATAGATGAATGGTTATGATGAGCAAAATCTAATTTTCACCAAATCATTATCTGTCTACCTTTGATTAATGTGTATTTTGAGCCCTGAGAAACCTTTCATTTATCCACTGTGTTTAGTCAATTTTATTTATTCTATATTTGACCTTTTGGCCTGACAAGGCTCTAAGGCACATTACAATTAAAAGAGCAATTATGACACTTAATACAATCAAATTGAATACAGTGAGCTCTGAAAACATTGGACTGCAATCTTAGAACGTAAAAAGGAAAAAAAATCAGCTGTTTCATTCTTTCTGCTTCCCTTCAAAACAGGAGAAAAGGCGATAGATAAGATTTCGACCTGTGCTGAAATGGATAGTTTCACCTTGGAAATGAAAGATAAAGACGAATCTGAGTGCTGTATGATATGGAATAAATTTTATTATTGGAGGGAATAGAAAGGGAATTCACAAAATGAATGATTTAACTGATATGTAACCAAAAGGGTTTAAAATATATAAAGACCTAATGTATATAAATGTATGTAAGATCTTGTATGAGATGTAAGGACAAAAATTTATGTCAAAGAAGTCCATCACGTTCAATGTTTTTAAATATTGTAACCAATTTGTAAAAAAAACAGGAGAAAAGGAAATTTTGTTTAGAATAGGCTGAAATTCTGAAATATTTATTTGTCAAATGCCTGCAGCTGTAGGTTGGAAATGAGAAGCTTTTGCTTTTTAATTCTTTATCTAGAGGATTTCCAAAGATAATGACAGAGCTCAAAATGCACATGTCAATAAGGACTTAAATTTGGGTCAAGGATGGGACCCTTTTATACTGGCTGTAATGATTTATCTGCATATCTTAGATATCCCATCCCTTACTATACCTGCTATCTTTATTGGTGGAAGAGATTTAAAAGAAAGCTGCCCTTACATATTCTGGAACATACCTTCCTTGTTATTAGTTTTCCCTGCTGCTAAATTGCTATAGTAGCATTCAAGTAAATTTACTTTTTAGCCTTCACAAAGGAGCAGGGGAGATTACGAGTCAGCTAGGGGGCAACGATTCTGTGCATGGCTCCATCCTCTTCCCATTTCAGTTTTTCACCTGTTCAGGTGAATAAATGTACAGAGCTGGAAAGGGCATATTTTTTGAAGGAAATGTAATCTTGAAAATAGGACTTGGCCAAAAGGAGATTTCCATTAGAAGATAATTGTTATTTAAGCAAGGTTGTCTTTGCTGACATCACATGAACTGTGTTATAATCTTTAATGTGATCTGGAAAATCAATTCAGTCTGATTCAGTTCTTGAGGAGACATGATAGCAGTCTTCCAATATTTGAGGGGCTGCCACAGGGAAGAAGGGGTCAAGCTATTTTCCAAGGCACCCGAAGACCAGACAAGGAATAATGGATGGAAACTGAACAAGGAGAGATTTAACCTGGAAACAAGGAGAAACTTTCTGACAGTGAGAACAATCAACCAATGGAACAGAAGTTGCCCTCGAAAGTTGTGGGAGCACCATCACTTGAGACTTTCAAGAAGTGATTGCACTGCCATTCATCAGAAATGGTGTAGGGTCTCCTGCTTGGGGGGGTTGGACTAGATGACCTACAAGGTCCCTTCCAACTCTGATTATCTGTTATCTGTTCCTTGAAACTGATTCAGCCTAGATTTGCAAACTGATTCAGAAAAAAATAAAGTGTGTGTGTGGAGACTGAAGTATTTGAATTTTCTGAATGAGTTCAAAGACATTTGACGGTTTGTCAATTTGATCTGCATTTCTGATTCAATTCAGAATTCAGTTCTGAATCAGAATTCAATAGAAATGAACTCAATTGAATTCTAATTTAATTTAGAGATTCAGGCAAATTGCTTTAAAAAAAAGCAAAAGAAGTTGAGAAATCTTCAAATTGATGATTTTTTAAAATCATCCTACCATATGTAAGTTACCATATGATCATGTTTGAGCTTCATACACTTTGGAGTATTATTATCAGATCATCATTCATAAAACTTATTATTTGCATAGGAGAGACATGATTTCTGAATGCCAATTTCTTGTAGGATGATAACTTCATTGTAGCAGTTAAATAACTTCCTTATATGGCTTCTAAACACTTTTTTTTCTTTTATAACAAATGCCAAAACTATAATTTTTCAAGTTTCAACCCTCTTGTAATTTTTTTCTTTTGCTTTCAGCTGAAAAAATAAAATATAAAGCTCAAAAAATAGAGTTAAAAATAAAAAAAATAAAAAAGTAAAAAATAGAACAGAAACATGACAGGTCATATCAGTAGTTTTATTGTGATAAGTAGAAATACAAACATTTTAAACATCCATATTTAATTATTTTATCCAGAATAATATTTGCACAGTTCAGTTATCTTTAGTAATCTATTGCCAAAGGTACTGTTAATATTTTGAATTAACCATTTTAAAATAATCTGATCCTTTCTGATAGACTGTTTTTTGAGCTTTCATAGTTATAATGCCCTATGTTTTAAAATACCACTGATCCAACAACAAATGGATTTTAGTTGTCTAATGTCCTAAAATAATAAAACTGGAAGCTAAGAACAAAAATTGAACCAGGTTTTCATTTTATATGATTTTTTTATTCCTTAGGAAATATGAATAATATCAGTAAGATTCACTGTGAAAAATTAATTCAAGCTTTTGATCAACAGGATGAATGAACAGACATTGCTTATAAAGAAAATAACACTGCCAGTTCATTTATAACCTCAACAACTTCATGTAGAAGGCTGCAATTTATATACTATAATTTCAACAGACTATGATGTTACTTACGGATTGTCTCCATGGTTAATTCTTATGACTTATGAATTCTTATGAAAGGCATTCAAAAGAAATCTTGAATAGTACAGTGAAACATTCAAAAAAAGACTCTCTCCAGAGAACATGTAAAAATATCATCATATGATGCTGAAATCTTTGTTGCCATTTGTTTTTTTTTTCCAATGTGAAAAATGTTCAGTGAAATGTCTTCCCATTTCTTTAAACCTTTCTTGGATTTCTCAATCTGCAAAATCATGATTGATTAAATTCTATAGGATGCCTTCCTTAAAACAGGAGAAGCCAAGGTTGCAGCCAATACAAAGATAAATGTTTAATGGGACTTTTCATGTACATTCTTTGACCAACTGATCACTACTTATGTACAACAACATAATGATCCATGAGATCCTTGGTGCTGTCTAAGCTTGGTTGTTTTCTTGCAGGCATTTCATTACCAAACTAAGTAGCAGTGAGGATGTTACCTAATTTGGTAATGAAACGTCTGCAAGAAAACCACCAGACTCAGAGTACATCAAGGACTCCACAGTTCAACCCTGAGCTACCAATATTGTTGTTAGGTCTGCCATCTTCAGCAGTGCGTGGTAGTGCAGTGGTTAGAATGTAGTACTGAAGGGCTAACTCACTCCTCACTCCAGTAGTTCGATTCTCACCGGCTCAAGGTTGACTCATCCTTTCAAGGTGGTGAAATGATTATTGAGGGAAATACGTTGACTCTGAAAACCTCTTAGAGAGGGCTGTAAAGCACTGTGAAGCAGTATATAAGTCTAAGTGCTATTGTTATTGTTGTTATCTGCTTCACTGTTATCCTGCCATTAAAATGCAGGGGAGGGGGAAGATTGGGGAGGCAAAGGGGAGGGAATGACAGAGTAAAAAGAACCAGAGGTGTCAATCCAGAACAGATTGGCCAATCAAGGATGGAGTCATGAGAATGGAATGCGGAAGTCCAAGGCTCAAAACCATTCCCCAAACATCTCATTCAAATACCATTGACTGGTCAAGTGAGCATGGGGGAGCCAAGGAAGAGGGAAAAACACAGGCTTTGCACGGGGATAATCAGATTTAGTTTTGCCAATGGTAGAACCACTTGACTTTAGGAAAAGCTAACTTTTCACTTCAAAATTGGAGTCGAGGGTCTTTCTTTCCCAAGTGTTCAAGTTGGGACAAGCCTGACAGTTGTCTTCTGTTGGTGCATAATGATCCAGCCATCACAATTACCTCAAATTTCCCTTCAGACAGTATTCAGAAGTAAATTTTATCAGCTGACTGAGATTCTATTAAAAAAACGCAGGAGAATTTTCTGCACAGCAATAGCAACAAAAACAGGTGGGAAGCTAAAGGTCAGACAAAGACGCCCAAGCTATTAAAAAAAAAAACCTAGAAGATGCCTCTTCAAGATAGCACCAGATGGTGAGTTATTTCAACAGCTACCCCAGAGTCTAGGCTGTACTTTGCACAGAAGATTTCTTGACTGCATGCAAAAGGCCTAATATCTCATGCTCAGCTGAGCTTCCTACTCTTACCTATTTCTTTGTTTTAATATTTTAAAAATCAGATTATCATTAAAATGATCCCTAAACCTTATGCAGGACAAATCAAAAGGAATCATCAACATGTTTAGAAGGCAAGATGGATGAAAGCTGGTTTTGAATAAAGCCATAAAATGTAGTCAGGGCCAAGGGAAAATCTAATTAAAAGTACTTAATCAAGAAGTATTTACTTATGTTAATACATTAGGTTCTTATCTTACTCTTCGTACTTTTTAAATAACTCAAGGCAGGGAACACATATAGTACTCCTTCCTTTTATTTTCTCACAACAATCTTGTGAGGTGAGATAGACTGAGAGAGAGAGGATCTAGTGCAGCTTTCATGACTAAGTCAGAAGTAGAACTTACAGTCTCCTGGTGATTGGCCCAAAGTCACCCAGTGGGTTTTTATGCCTAAGGCAGAACTAGAACTCACATTCTCCTGACTTCTAGGCCAGCCCCTTAAAGCTCTTTTATTTTTTGAACAGGCATGGAAAACATATACATCTGGTAGGGTGAATAAACCCAAGATGGTGCTGATAATGGCAGAAGAGCTCATAGGTGCATCACCATAATGTAGATTTTGTTGTCCAAAGGCTTGTTTTTTTTCTTCCTCCAGGTAGAATTGCCTCACTGTCAGAGGAGACACATGGGTGTATCCTGAAGGAGATGGGGGATTGGGTATGTCTAGTTTAATGAAAAGACAAACTAGGAGTGATATGATAGCAGTGTTCCAATATCTAAAGTAGAAGCTGTGCCATCTTGGAATGCTGCTCCAAGGTCATGAAACTGGAAGAAGGAGGGAGACACATACTAACCTGCGCTCAGACATTACAAAAAAAATAGGTTGAGACTTTGGAAAAAGTGCAAAGAAGAACAACTAAGACGATTAAAGGCCTGGAGACTAAAACATATGAAGAACAGTTGCAGGAATTGGGTATGGATAGTCTAATGAAAAGAAGGACTAGGGATGACCTGATAGCAGCATTCCAATATCTGAGGGGCTGCCACAAAGAAGAGAGAGTCAGTCCATTCTCCAAAGCACCTGAAGGCAGGACAAGAAGCAATGAATGGAAACTAATCAAGGAGAGATCCAACCTAGAACTAAGGAGGAACTTCTTGACAGAACAACTAATCAGTGGGACAACTGATTGTGGGCTGGAGTTGTGGGTGCTCCAACACTGGAGGTTTTTAAGAGGAGATTGGACAGCCATTTGTCTGGAAAGGTATATGCTTAATCAGGGGGTTGGATAAGAGACCTACAAGGTCCCTTCCAATTCTATTATTCTGTTATTAAGATAGGGACTGAACATTAGTTTCTTAGTGGCAGCCCCTTCACTGTATAATAGCTCACCCCTCCCAAGGTTAACACCCACTCTTTCATCCTTTAAAAAATCAGTCAAACACCAAACATGGAAGTTAAAAGAAATACCAAATGATAAAGCAATAATAGAAGAAAAAAAATTCAGTGCGCTGAGTTAGATAGTATGACGCTAGAACTGAAGGAACGAGATACTTTATAATTCTGTGCAATATGGGAAAATTTTTATAAATGGAAGGATATGAAAGGAAGTTTAAAAAATGTGAAATAGAATTTAAGAAGAGATTATATCGCAACATAATGTTTAAGATAGAAATTGATACAAAGATTACAATGTAAATATATATATAGCTGTATATATGTATATAAATGTCTATACCGTTTGATGATAATTTGCTCATATAGCAAGGTAAAGACTGAGATATATGTCAAAAAAGATCACCACATTCAATGTTTTTAAAACCTAATTTTCAATAAAACTTTAAAAAAAAATCAGCCAAACCAGTCCTGTTTCCTAAGATGTTTGATGAAGACGATCCAAAATAGAGGCCAGCCACATATATTAGTAATCACTAATGTGTGAATTTTATGTCATCCTGGTGCTTTGATGAGTCTTGGGAGCAGGCCACTTACAAATTATTGCAGTAAATAAATAATCCCCTTGCTTTAAAAATGAAATATCAACTTGTATCTAATGAGTTTGTGTAGATGAAGGAACCCTGGGATGCAGAAAATGAATGTAACCATCGTTCTCCATGCTAACTTTTGTAGCTTCCTCTAGAGAGAATGAACTCATTTTTTTTCAGAGCTAAAGATCTATGATTTGGATAATTGAAATATGGTATTGCATTAGGCAGTGGTGAGAAATATCTATATTTTCCCCCACTCACCACTGCCTTCAGGTTCTGTAGTTAAATGACTCACCACTGTGACTCACAAAGGTAACTCAAAGCTATTAGGAAATCTTTACACTGCATCTCTGCATGTGGAGGCAATTAAAGTGTCAGCTCCACATGAATACCAATATTAACAATGCAGTCAAACTTTAAATGATTTATCACAATCGGTGCTGCTGTACCTTGGTGGGAAGAACAAGCACTAACTTTTAAAAAAATGCAAAAGGCAGCAAACAAAGGGAGAAAGGATAATGTAAATAAATCCACTTGAAATATATTCAGGGCAAAATGCAAATTACCGAGATAGCAAAAGAAGAACAGCTGAAGGATTGTATTTAGCCTGCATAATGCTTCAGTATGTTATCGGGAAGAAAGAAACATATTCATCTGAAAAGAAAAAAAGGAAACAAAAGCCCATACACTCTTTGCAAAACTTTAACAAATAGCTTTGCTTCTGATGCAGTGTAGACCCTGGTGCAAATAGCTTTGCTTCTGGTGCTAGGAACAGGGCCTGCAGAAATTTGATCAGCCACTTATTTTATTTTATTTTATTTTATTTTATTTTATTTTATTTTATTTTATTTTATTTTATTTTATTTTATTTTATTT
>JANHFN010006855.1:6181-16343 GCA_032468175.1 Toxicocalamus goodenoughensis
TGTTGGACTAGTGAGGAAGTGTGTTCCAGCTTTTTTACTGCATTTTTGTGTTCATCCAGGCGGGTACTTATTCTTCTTAATAAGCGAAAACTTAAGAAAAACACACACACACACACACACACACACATATATAACAATACGCTTTTTATCTTTAGCTGCTATCAGCTTTGTTAGAAAATTTATTGTATTTTCTGCAGTAAAAAGTAATGCTTTTATTGTACTTTTATATAAACATAGTCTTATTTTTGAATTATGCCAAGGGGCACTCACTAGTCTTGACTGAATACAGAATCTATCACCACTCTCTCTTTCCTTTGATTTCTTCTCTCAAGTTTTCTAAGCCTAATTCTATGCTGTGTTACTTTGGCTGGCCACAAGAATTTTTTTCCATTTTCCATACTGAAAAAAAATATCTAGGATTTTATTTGTTCCGATGGAAAAAAAACCTCAATACTTGAGATAGTAAGAAAAGGAAAGAATCTTATAGGATAAGAAAAAAAATAACTAGTCAATCTTAAAGTCTGTAGAGATTCTTAGTCCTCTAGGTCATGGTTGTGTCAAAGGTGCTTTCTTTTGGGAAACAACTTTCTTGTTTTTTCTTTTGAAGACGTTTCATTTCTCATCCAAGAAGCTTCTTCAGCTCTATCCTGTCAGAGCTGAAGAAGCTTCTTGGATGAGAAGCGAAACACCTTCAAAAGAAAAAAAACAAGAAAGTCCAGTTGCTTCCAAAATTAAAAGCACCTTTGGGACTGGACAATCTTATAGCTAGGCACAAATGGATGTTGAAAGTTAAATCTATCTGCAATTTTGCAAGGGCAAGGTTCACTCTTCAAGGTAATTCTTACTGTACTGGAAAAAAATAATCACCGGGAGGGATTTCCACCAAAGTTGCACAGCCAGTAGTAATCACTACATATGCAAAAGATGAAACGCAGCTGTGGAAAGGAAGATCACACATACTCATTTTATTGAGACAATGGTTTGTGGACTCCAGATTAGAGAAGAAGAGGAACAAGAGCATAGAAAGATAGGGCCCTTTACAGATAGCGTAAACTTTAGAGGGGGAGTTTTTAAGGCTCTGACTGCTCTTGGGGTCCTGGAATTTTAGGAGATGAACTAGGCTGTTCTTATTCCATGCAAGCTATCCTATTATTTGAGGAAACCGTGTTATCTGGAGGGTGGAAAAAAAAACCCTATTTCTTCAGGCTAAAAAGTGGGAAGACACTAATGGGATTAGGTGCTTGTCCTAAAAGACAATGACATGTTTAAGAGGGTTTGTTTCAAGAAGTTGCCTGGGGCGGGGGGGGGGGAACTTTCTTGCCGTAATCAATATTATCCTGCAGGGGAAAGAGTCATATTTTCCTTTTATTTAGTTCAGAGATGCAAAGGAAGCTTCGTTTAAGGCAGGGCTGTCAAACTCCCAGCCCGCAGACTGGATGCGTCACGCCCATGCCCAGTTTAATGAAGGGGGGGGGGAAGTCCCAATACATCATGTGACACCGCCGTGATGACATGAGTTTGACGCCCCTGGTCTAAGAGATCATTTGAGTTTGACAGGATGATGCAAAACAGGCAGCTGGACCCCTATCATGTTTTTCAGCATCAGTAAAGCATGTTCAGGGGACGCGGTGGCTCAGTAGCTAAGACACTGAGCTTGTCAATCAAAAAGGTCGGCAGTTCGGCGGTTCAAATCCCTAGCGACACGTAATGGAGTGAGCTCCCATTATTTCCCAGCTTCTGCCAACCTAGCAGGAAAGCACGTAAACATGAAAGTAGAAAAATAGGGACCACTTTGGTGGGAAGGTAACAGTGTTCTGTGCACCTTCAGCACTTAGTCATGCCGGCCACATGACCACAGAGATGTCTTTGGACAGTGCTGGCTCTTTGGCTTTGTAATGGAGATGAGCACCACCCCCTAAAGCCGGAAACAACTAGCATGTATGTGCAAAGGGAACCTTTACCTTTACCTTAAAGAATGTTCTAAGACCATTTTCTCTGCCACAATACCATAATCAATCAATCAACCAGTCAAGCAAGCAAGCAAATCATATAAGAAGCCAAGGAGGCTGCAGACAAAACAACTTGTGCAATGAAAGATATATCCTGGCCATTGCAAAGCTAAAGAAATGTGTGTGCACTCATGAAAATCTGTCTGAAGTTCTCTCCTATTTGAAAGATAATTCTAAAGCAACTTCTCTTTCATCCAATTAAATTGTCAGGGGAATTTTTCTGCCCAGCATTAGACCATCAATACTGTCAACAAGGACTGATGGCAGCTCATGAAAGGTACCCATAGAGTTTTTCTAGCTCTGCTTGGAAATGCTGGGGACTGAATCAAACTCTTGCTTGCAAAGCAGCATTCCGCCACAGGAAAATAGTATTTCCTTTTTACAGTTCCCCATTGGAAATGCTCAACCCATGTTTTTCAAACTCAAACTTTGTATCGTAGCAGCTGGCTGGGGAAATTGGGAAGTTGAAGTCCACACACATCTTAAAATTGGCAAATTATGCTAAACCTGAGACTTTTGCTGTCAGTTTCTCTCAATGCAGAGTGATCCCAAGTGCACAAAGAACGGCCAGAATGAGTTGCTCATTTCTGGAACAAAGCTTCACATACACTGATTACTGATGGCAGGTAGAAGACATTTAAAAACACCAAACCTTCATCGCAACTTGGAAGGGACTGTTTTCATTCCTGTTTTTGGTGGGACATTCCTCTCCAGCAGTGGGATGCTGCCGGTTTGCACCGGTTCTACCAAACCGGGAGTGCCTGGGAGCAGTCGGCCCCGCTCACCCGCCCCTGCCCTTTCCTGCCCTTTCTTGCCTTGGTTTTGAGCTCAGCTGATATGCACAGCAGAGCGGATTGCCACGCCTCAGCTGTTTGAAGCTCAGAATCAGTGGTTTGTGACTGCTACACACGCGTGAGAGCCGGTAGTAAAAACAAAACAAACACCTGATAGTGAATCCCACCAATGTTCCTCTCCTTGCTTCAACACCACATTGTGTGACAAGGCATGGCCAGGTGGGTTAGCTATTCTCATCACCTCCAAAAGTGAAGCCGCTTTCCATCTGTTCCATGCCAGTGTGGCAATGGGTCTGCTGCCAAGGGAAAAAATATTGCTTTGTGATTAAAAATGATTTCAGGGCATACTTGCTGGAGCTGTGCCAGGTGTCCCTAAGGTGTAAAGGAAGCGTCAGGAGTCTGAAAGGGGCTGACAATTGGTGAAACATGTCTTCCACCATGAATCTGTACAGGTAATCCTTAATAAATAACAGATCATCAGAGTTGGAAGGGACCTTGCAGGTCATCTAGTCCAACCTCCTGCCCAAGTAGGAGATCCTATACCATTTCTGACAGATGGCAGTCCAATCTCTTCTTGAAAGTCTCAAGGGATGTAAATCCGTGACTTATGACCACAATTGAGCCCAAAATTTCTCTTGCTTAAGGGAGACATTTGTTGAGTGAATTTTGCCTAGTTTTAGGACCTTTCCTACCATATTTGTTAAGTGAGTCACTCCAATTGTTAAGTCATTAACACAGTCATTAAGTCAATCTGGCTTCCCCATTGATTTTGCTTATCGGAAGGTCGCAAAAGGGGATCACGGGACACTGCAACCGTCATAAATATGAGTCAGAATTTTGATCACCGTGATGATGGGGATGCTTCAGTGGTCATACGTGTGAAAAATGATCACATCACTTTTTTCAGGGCCTAACTTTTGAACGGCCGCTAAATGAAAGGTTCTGAGTCAAGGACTACCAGTATTTTCTCTTGGCCTTTTGTTACAGCCTTTGCTTGGGTAAATATATGTCGCTTGCAACAGTTGCTTCCCCAACCTGCATTTCAGGGCAGAACCCAGTGGCCCCAGGACCTTCTTCCCTTGGTTCGGTGGGCAGTGGTGGGTGCATCTCAGGGTTTGGGGCTGGATCAGTACAGCTACAGTATATTCTTCAGGTAAAAGTAGAGTAAAGGAAGCTGATGACTAGCAAAGAAAAGAACCAGAGGATCTGGATGACAGCAATCAGTGGAGGCCAAACAGAGAATAAATGCACACTGGGTAAGGCTTGCTGCAGTGTAAATAGAAATGTAAGGCAGCTCATCACAGAAGGGGAGATGATTATCTGGTGACCTGTGTCTCTCCTGTCCAGGAAATGTCATATGCCAGCTGTAGGATGGATAATAATCTACCGCTTCATCATAAGCCCATTCCCTTAAAATACCAGGACAAAGGATTTAAAAAAAACATATTGTTTGTGGAACCGGCTGCTGTGGCCTGGTTGCATAACATGCTAAACTGTAATTGGTGGTTATACATCGCATTCACCTCAACACAAACAAAGTAATTTAGAGCAGGATTTGCACATGGCCTCTAAATGTCTCCTGAAGGCTTAGGAAGTGGGGGACCCAGAAGATGTTCAATTCCATTTCATTTGTTCAGAATTAAAACAGAAGGTAATTGCAATGTCACTTTCCAGTCCTTATCTTCCTCTGTCAAATTGCACGTTGGTAACTATATTTGGAGGTCTTTGGGAGAACCATACCCAAAGCTTTTCATAAATCCAATATCGCAAGATAGAACATAGAACATAGAATAATAGAGTTGGAGCTGAAATATATCATTTCAGACAAATGGTTGCCCAGTCTCTTTGTGAAAGCCTTCCGTGATGGAACACCCACAACTTCTGAAGGCATTCCATTGGTTAGTTAATTGCTCTCACTGTTAGGGAATTTCTTCTTAGTTGTAGTTTGCTTCTCTTCTTGGTTAGTTTCCACCCATTGTTTCTTGCTTTTCCTATTAGTGCTTTGGAAAATACGCTGACCCTCTCTTCCTTGTGGCAGCCCCTCAAATACTGGAATACTGCTATTGTGTCCCCCTGTCCTTCTTCTCACTAGTCTAAAGGTAAAGGTTCCCCTCGCCCATATGTGCTAGTCATTTCCAGCTCTAGGGGGAGGTACTCATCTCTATTACAAAGCCGAAGAGCCAGCACTGTCCGAAGACGTCTCCGTGGTCATGTGGCTGGCGTGACTAAATGCCGAAGGCACACAGAATGCTGTTGCCTTCCCATCAAAGTGGTCCCTATTTTTCTACTTGCATTTTTTACATGCTTTTGAACTGCTCGGTTGGCAGAAGCTGGGACAAGTAACAGGAGCTCACTCCATTACGCGGCGTTAAGGATTCGAACCACCAAAGTGCCGACCTTTCTGATCGACAAGCTCAGCGTCTTAGCCACTGAACCACCACATCCCCTTTTCACCAGTCAAGACATACTCAATTTTTGTAACTGTTCTTCGTATTTTTTAGCCTCCAGCCCCCTAATCATTTTTGTTAACCTTCTGTGCACTCATTCCAGAGTCTCAGCATCTAGCATAGATATTCAACATAGCACAGCAACTTTTGGAAACTGAAATAGAGGCACTGAAGCATCCCATCAGGAAGGCTGGAAGATATTTTGGATCACACCAATAAATAGGGAAAAGGTAGACTGCCTTCTGGAGGACCACTGTGGAGCAGGGAGAATTTGCTTACATGATTTCTGTTTTAAAACAGGTGTGCCTGTCAACCCTCTAAAGGAACTTCTCTGGAAACTCAAAGCAATAGCTTTACAAAAACTTGGGAAAGCTTTGAGGATAAATCAACTGCCCTTGAAACCCAAATTAAACAGCTGGAGCTATTGGCATAAGGAACACGAGCAACCCTATCTCTTTACAACAAATCTATCAACCACAGTGGCAAAATAATTAATTTTAAACCTATCTGGGCTAGCTGAGCTATTTTGCAGAGCAAGCATGGTTGCTACCAACGAAGTAGCTGAAAGGATTTTGTGGAATGATTAAATTCCCTTGGAAACAAGGGAGATTTTTTTTTAACAGCATTGTTTTACTGTGTTCTAGTTTGCAGGATAGATCACAACTGCAGTTCCAAGGAACGCTAGGTTTACACATATCTCGGGCACCGAAACTGATATTTTTAAATCTTATGAATACATCCACTCTTATTTCTGATGCCATGGGGAGCTCATGGTGTTTGTTCCACTTCCTCACATATTCAAGTGATCAGAAACAGGATTGGATCCACTGGTGGTGTCCCCCGGATACAATTTCCAGCCATGTGTCCTTGCTTAGCAGCTGTGTGAAGGAGCAGCATTGTGTGCATAAATAAAACATGCAGGCACGGATCATCCACCCTCGATATTTTTACTATCTGCTGAAGGTCTAGATCTTGAAAGACTTCTCTCACATTAGCAGGTCCCCTCCAGAGCTGAACCATCAGTGGTCAGAAGTATCATCAGTTTTGATCCCCCACAATGTCCTAGCAGAGATATTGTGGGATTTAAAAAAATCATAAATAGCAATATCATTTAGGATTATATATCGTCCCATACAGCACTCTCTGGGTGGTTTACAATGTAGAAGCATTATTTACTTATTGCCCCCAACAATCTGGGTCCTCATTTTACAAACCTTGGAAGGCTGGGTCAACCTTAAGCCCTGTCAGGATCAAACTCTAGGCTGTGAGCAGAGTTTGCCTGCAATAAATAGTGCATTCTAGGTGAAACATTCATATATACTGCTAGTCCATGTGCATATGCCATGCACTAAATAAAATCAATAACTGCATTCTAACCACTGCATCACCAGCAAGCTGTGGAGAAGCATGGGAAGCTTTCTTTTAACATTTGCTCCAACCCAATGCCGGTCAGTTTCCTTCAGCAAAAGTCCACGTTGAAGCTGGGGGCAACCTATTTGTGGCTGCCGTTTCAACTTATTTGCTTCTGCTCCCATCACTCTGAAAAGTGGTGTTGGAAGAAATAGCCTTCTGGGTTCAGTTCCAAATGGGGAAGAAAGACACCGGAAACATGGTGACTGCTTGGAAAGATGGTTTAATGGTGGGCAGGATCACATGCCTTGGGTGAAGAAAGAAGGGCTGATATACTAGGAATGCAATTATTTTATACCCTCTGTTGGGATTTCAATGTGAGCTTGTACTCTGGTTGTCAGACTCCCATGGGGCCATGCAGGGGCAACTCTGTAGGCTGTCATGAGTCTCAGGCTTGGTTGAGCCTTGCTGAGTGATGATGTAATGAAAGGGCTTTGGGCAATTCCTATTATAGCTTTATCTGGAGTAGAACTTTGTTATGTAAAATAGACTGGCCTAGGCGAGAGTAATGGTCCATTAGCAAAGGTGGTGGGGAGGCTGAGTTTCTGCCTCTCTGAGTTTCTACTTTTCTTTTTAGGGGAAATATTCTGCCTTTTTAGTATATCCCAAAATATTTCATTTTCCTAGGAGAGGGGTGGGTTTTAACTTCCAACAGTGACTAAAACCTTCAACAGGGCAGCTTGATATATTGCAACGGATTGTGTCTAATCCTCCTCCATTGGTGAGAGATTGTACTCATGAGCCTGACAAAATTACTAACCACTCTGAAAAATTAGGAGGCCGAAGAATCTAAAACAGACTGGATAAAAGATAAGTGCTTCTCAAATCTGCATAATAATTGAAACCAGACTTGAAAAGGGGACACTTTGGGTGGGTCAAGAGACTGGCAGAGAAGTATCTCCCAACCAAAACAAAGGCAAGACAAAAACCACCTCTTGGCCAGCATACCTATTCGAAAGATATGCCACCTATGCATTGTGGTGATATGTGCTTGTAAAAGAGGGGGGAAGAAATCAGTGTGGGTAAATGTGCTTCAGGGGTGAAGTAAATGTAAATAAAATCAGATTTGAATTCTGAAGTTGCTATCTTTATCTGTGTTTGGAGTTGCCCAGTTATGGAACCACAGACACATTGTCCCAAAGACAGAAACTGTGCATTTCACCTGCATCTACAAACTCATGGAGTCTCACTATCTGGGGGAGGAATTGCAGTCAGGTGACCGGCAAACCAGCTTGATCTGAGGTCCAAAACAGATTTATTGATCTGCAGCTGTGAAATTCCCCAGTGTCTCCTAGTCTAATATTAACCAGATTCTCAAGATGAATCAGAGGCTGCATTCTGACAAACAATTGCTCCCATATACCCTTGACAGTCCCACATAAAGATCCAAACAGAGTTACATTAAGTTTGGACGCTGATAAAACTGGTTGAAATAAATTACTGCCAAATAACCTGTTTCATCAGAAACAGTCTACCTGTTTTTGAGCTCCAGCAGTGCTGTGCTGAGTAGTAACATCAAAATGAATATTTAACAGCCAACAGAGGCAATTTGCAAAGCTAGCCTTTCCAGCAACTCGTTCCTTTGATTTACCCCTAGTCCACCAACCCCTTTCTGCTTTGTACATTTTTGGTTCCACTGCAATATCCACAGCTTCAAATGGAATATTTCCAACACCAATATTTCATACATGGTGGGAAAACCTGTTCTAACTCTTCAGTTTTTGCTTCATTATTTGAGTTCTGGGTTAATACTAGTGAGATCAATAAACTCTCGTGTCTTTTTGTACTGATGTGGGAGGGAAACGGCTCTAATTTCCTGTGTTTATCAGTCCATTTCACTCTGTGGTACAGGTAGTCCTCAACTTATGATCTCAACTGAGCCCAAAATTTCTGTTAGTAAGTGAGACATTTGTTAATTTTGGCCCCATTTTACAATTGTTCTTACCCAAAGGTGGTATTCAGCAGGTTCTGACCAGTTCTGGTGAACTGGTAGTGGAAATTTTGAGTAGTTCAGAGAACTGGTAGAGGAAATTTTGAGTAGTTCCGAATACCATCTCTGACTGGCCCCGCCCCCATCTATTCTTTGCCTCCTGAGTCCCTGATGATTGGCTGGGTCTTCTTTTGTTTCCCTGCACAGGAGAATGGAGCTGGAAAGCAGTGTCATGCCCCTGTTGGAGTCTGAGTCCAAGGGGGAGATGGAACAGCTGACAGGGAGTGTGAGTGTGGCTCCAGTGGTTATGGAGGAAACTGGGAAAGGTCTCAGGCCAGATGGGCATTCAGAGTAAGATCCAGGCCAATCCCCTCTTCATCCTAGGGCACCCAGGGAGGAGCGGATAAGGGAGAAACATGAGTAGCGTGGTCTACAGGGGAGGAAGGGGCCCTGATCCCCTTCATGGGCTGCAGCTGGGAAGACTGGTTAAAAGGACAAACTGTGCATGGCAAAGTTGCTGGAAGCAAACCGTGCATTCTAGTTGGAGCTTATCTGTGTTTTGGCTTCCTCCCAACTGTGGTTGCTGCGTTATCTGGTAGAAGTCTGCAATTAATCATCCTTGCCTGCCGTAGTAATTCCTTCACTGTGGTTTGTGTTGGGTTTTTTTATTTTGAATTAACTTTACTTTGGGTGCGGACTGCATTTACTCCCTCAGCAAACAGATTTCTTGAAGAGTTTGATTTCCAGCCGAGGATGGGTCAAGTTGGAGGCATTAAAGGAACTTTATTCTATTTTTGTGCCTTGGTTATTTTTGTGTCAGACCCCAGGTCATCACAGGTGCTTTGGAAAATAAGTTGACCCCCCTCCTTCTTTGGGGCAGCCCCTCAAACATTGAAATACTGTTCTCGTGTCCCCCCCCTAGTCCTTCTTTTCATTAAACTAGACAAATCCCATTCTTGCAACCGTCCGTCGTATGTTTTACCTTCAAGTCCCCAAGATCCATAGCGGGAACAGGAGATCCCTAAAGCTGGTGGAAAGCCAAATGATCCACTCTGTCCCCTGATCCCACCTAAATAGGGGTCACTGACCCTTATTAACCCAGAGGGACCCTCCCCCAGGATTGTGTTCAGATGACACTGTTGCATTTGCTGAGTTGAATTGAGATCCCTTTACCGAGCAATGGGCTGGACTTGATGACCTCTTTGAACTCCAAGATTTTTAAAGAGGATTTATTCAGGGAAGAAACTGCCATTTTTTTTCTTAAATAAATAAAAAGGTTTTTTCCCCCTGCCATTTGCATGTTGAATGGAAACTACGTGGCAGTTTTTGGGGAGGAAAATAAGGGGGGAAAAATTGTGCCTCTGTCTACCAGCCTCCATCGGTATTCATCTGGCTAGCGTCCTGTCAGTGTGTGATGGAGTGGAGGGCTGTTTGGAAACTGAAACAGTATTTACTGTGTGAGCAAGGAAACAGCAAGGAGCCTGGGCGTGGCTTATTTATTTATTTTATTTTATTTATTTAAATTTCTATACCGCCCCTCTCCCAAAGGGACTCGGGGCGGTGTACAGCCAA
>JANHFN010006857.1:0-16721 GCA_032468175.1 Toxicocalamus goodenoughensis
AAAAGAAGGGAGGAAGGAAAGAAGACAGCGGGGGGGGGAAGGGAAAGAAAGATAAAGAAAGAAAAAAGAGAAAGAAACAGAGTGAAACAAAGTGAAAGAAAGTGAAAGAGAGAGTAAGAAAAAGAAAAAGAAAGGAGAGAAAAAAAGAGAAAGAAAAAGGAAGATAGAGAAAGGAAGGGAAAGAAAAGGAAAGAGAAAAAAGAAAAAGAAAGAAAGAAAGAAAGAAAGGAGAGATAGAAAGAGAAAGGAAGAGAAAGAGAGAAAGATAGAGAAAGGGAAAGAGAAAGCTGAGGACAACCTGGGAAGACATGAGCGATAAACCAGCTTAACTAGAACTTAACATGTGATCCTGAACCTTTGTACCTGACAATCTGTCATCATTGCTCATTCCTGCAGGTTAGCAAAATAGCCACAATTTGATGAATCGATCAACCATTTAAGTTTATTGCAGTCATAAACCAGTACAGATGGCATACAGAATAAATGGAAGGCAAAATTGAATTACTTCTGTAAAATAATCTAACATCCGTAAGCAAGGACCAAGATACAGCTAGGATTAAATCATCTATATATATAAAAGTGAAATATCATTCGCGCATTATCACAAAATCTCCAGATCTGTAAATCTTGTAAAAAACTTGGCCCGTATGTTCCTCTTGGCTTCTAGGTGCTCACTAAGAAAGGATTTTTCGAAATGACCATCAGAGCATTAGGATTTCCTATATGATGATGATTATTATTAACACGCTCTGATGCTAAGGAGTTCTACTCCCCCTCCCCACCTGGAAAGGAAACTCTTCCAAATGCAAAACACAAGCAGAGGAGAGGAGGTTCAGTTTCAGCTTCACAGCACCAAGCAGCTTTAGTACAGAATAGTTGAGCTAAGCCACACCCAGGCTCCTTGCTGTCTCCTTGCTCACACAGCAAATACTGTTTCAGTTTCCAAACAGCCCTCAACTCTTGTCACACACTGACAGGATGCTAGCCAGATGAATACCGATGGATGCTGGTAGGCAGAGGCAGCATTCCCCCCCTCTTTTTTTTCCTCCCCAAAAACTATACACATAGTTTGGTAGCGAAGCATGGATATCGGGCTAGTAAAATTATATTCAGGCAGTATAACAAAGTTTTGTCACATTCAACATTGACATTCAAGATCTCAGGAATAGCCATGTCAAAATTGCCTGGGTATTTCATCAAATAGGGAGTTATAAAAGGGTCCTTGAATCCTTATAAAAGGTGCAGTTAACAAACATGGACTCTAGTTTCATTGAGTCTTTCATCATAAGGGCACAGTCTTAGCTTCTGGAAGGACATTAAAACACTATAACACAGATCTGTAAAGCCATCTTCACTTTAATCAGATCAGCCTTCCTCCCTGATACATTAGGTATTTAACTTTGAATAAATATTCCTAGGACTTAAGTGTATTGTGTTACCAGTATTGAGATGGCTTGTTCTTCTATCTCTGATCCTCCTTTGCCATTCACCATGTCTCTGAAGAGGAATTGTGAATGTCAGAATTTCCCAGTTCCACAATGACCCTGGAAAAAGGTGAGAGGAAAAGCTATATAGCACATTTTTTATTGTCTCTGATTTCAGAGGTAGATATCTGAAAAATATGAGACTGTTATCTAAATGTTGATAACAAAATTCAAGCCAACACCAAGTAACAATATGCAGAGGATTAAAACTGGCAAATTAAAATCTCTACTTGATGCAAAAAATCCCATTTTACTCATAAGACAATCACCCTGGAGAGAGAACTCTTGGATTCTATATTCCTATGGTAAATTGTAAATTAATCTTCTGCCAGCTGTAATAACCATAATATTTAACCCAAAACCAGACTTAAAGATGAAAAATGTTTCAGTTTCTGTTTAACTTCATTAAACTTTAATATGTAATGAAACTAGGAACTAATGTAAGTTTAAACAGTGCTTAAAGCTAAAGATAAGAGTGTAGTGGCTTCAATAATTGACTTATATTATTCTTTCTCTGTGTATTATGAAAGAAACAATTCCTGCCACAGGAAGATATTAAATTTACCAAACCATCGGGAATCTGAGGAGCAGAAGCCAGTGATGGCTTCTATTAGCAAACCCAAAGAGGAAGTGATACAGCCCCTCTTTTTTTTTAATCCTATGCTGCACCTCCAAAATATGGGTTAGAACAGGGGTCGCCAACCTTTTGGATCTCAGGAACCACCAAACTCATAATTTTAAATCCCGCAGACCACTAATATGAATTTATTGACATTGTTGGGAAAGTCGGTCCCATATTCCAGAGCTACAGAACTGGCCCTTTGGTCATCCCGGAACAGCTGCTTCTCCAGCTGGGTGCACCAGCCTGCCATGGACTGGAGGAGCTGCTCTGGGATGACCCAAAGGGCCAGTCCTGTGACTACTGCAGCTCTGGAATATGGGACTGACTTTCCCACCAACGTCAGCAAGCCACCCCGGGGTGGATTTCCCTCCCCTGCCATTGATCTTACCTTTCAGTTCCAGCTCGTGTAGTTCTACTCAAGGTAAGGTTTGCACTTAGCTGAAGAGTGGGGGCCAGTAGGTGGGCGGGCCATGTGGGCGGTGCAGCCTTGTGTTCCTGCGCAGCCTGGATTAATTGCTTTGGGGGAAGTGCCTTGGGGGGGACATTTCTCTGTGGACCACCAAAATTTTCTCTCAGATCACCAGTGGTCCCTGGCCCACCGGTTGGCAACCACTGGTTTACAACCATGGAACCTTCCAGAACATCTCTGGGAAGTACAGATTCTTCAGGGTTAGGGTCCAACTGTTTAAATGGGTTTCTACTTGGAAAGGGTTGGATCCATCCTACAGATTCTTAGTTTAGTTTATTGTCATTGCACCTCATACAATGAGATTAAATATTTATTTAAGGATGAAGATTACAACAATGTAGAAGATATCAGCTTAATGTAAAAAGTGGACAGAATGGATGTAAAATGAAGGAACAAAGCTGGTAGTGGGTCTGTAGGAGCAAAGGACTTGGGAAACACTGAATTTGAATTTGAAGTGGTTAATGCTATAGAACTATCATTTTTTTGTTTTTTACATAAAAAACATTAATGTGTGTGTAATTTTTTTTATCTAGAAAGCAATGTGCATACATTATATCCATAGACACATAGTTTTTCTTGTTTTTTTGTTTTGTTTTTGCAGATTACTCGGTGCAGCTTGGATAATTTTCTGTAGATAACTGCCTACAAGTTTGAATATTACGCTTCCCTCATAAGTTCCGCTGTTCATTTCAAAAGAATTTTTAAGCACTTAAATTTGTATTTAAAACAACTTCTAACTAGCAATTGAAGGAAATTCAGTACTGCTGTCAAACTTTTGGATCCAAGGGTTCCCAAGAGCTGAAAAGCAGTTAACAGTCCATTTCCAAAAGTGATTGGTATGTGACCCCAGTATCCATTCGAAGGCACCGTGGTTTGAGCAAAAAGATGGCTATTTCTCCCTCCCAGAGCTCTAAGTCCACTGGAAACCACTATCTTGCAATCTTCTTGCAAGGAGCAGCTGTCTGGACTTGTGAGCAATGTCATGTCCTCTCCTTATCTGGAGAGGAATTACAGAGAGCCTACTCTTCATTCTGCTGCGGTCATCTGCCGTGACTGATTCCTTTTAACGGACCTATCTTCAGTTTGCCATTTCTTCTTTGAAAGTCCCTTCTAACTTCTTAAGCTTATTATTTTTTTGTAACACATTGCAAAATTCAGACTTAATTATTTATTTTACATGCATATTACAGCACCTAACAAAATTCAGGATTTTATTGGCATTAATTTTTAAAACAGTTTGACGTACAAGATTTTTTTTCTCAGTTAAGTGAACCTGATTTTGTGTTTGCAGTAAACATTTATTCTCTGCTAAAACTATTAGCAAAATTAAATGGCAGAGCTACTATGATTATCAAAAATCAGTGTGTTGAAATGGAACTTGTTAATATGCATGACTAAAAAATAGGATGTAATGTCAGTAATTTCAAAGCAACCAATTACAAGTGAGCAGTGATTTCCTATATTGGTTTCCATAGTAACATTGCAGCTTTCTGAGTGTTCTAAGAACTCAGACTCTGTAATGGAGTAAACAGTAAGATGTGTTTTGGATTTCCAGAGGATTAAAAAAAATGCAGGTCTTCTTTGAGGATGCCATATTTATTTCAGCCTATGTTTATTTTCATGTAAACGTGCAGTATGATGATCGGGAGAAAAGTCACTAATTCATAATTCTACTCAGAATTTTGCTGCTTTTTGCTGAATTTTCGATCATGCAGAAGAAAATTGAATGAGAAAACAAACCAACAACACATACATAAATGAAAGAGAGAAAGAAGAAAGGAAGAAGAAAATAGAAAGAAAAAAATAGAAAACAATTAAAAACATTCTCATGTTTTTGTTGGTTTAATTGTAAAATCAATGAATTTTTTTTTTTAAAGAAAATTGAATGAGAAACAGGATTCCCTTTTCCCATAATAGAGAAATTCTTCTATTCTACAAGAGTTTACTGTAGAATGGCTACAAGATCTAGGCAAAAAAATCTATAAACACTAGATGACAGCAGCAAAGGGATACATCAAATTATATAATCTAAAAAAGTCTAGTTGGACTTTTGCATCACAGATCCTGAAATTGTAATTTAGAAAAATTGACAGCAAAATTAATTCATTTTAATAGTATTTTTATAATGTCTGTTTCTCTTACTGATCTGTTCCCATTTTCCTGAAAGCATTATTTTATGTTATGAAACAGCAGGAGGTCCACATTGTGAACTTGAAACCTGATTTATTGGTCAACAGAATTGCAATTACTCCTTTAAATGACATTTATGTATATAAGTTTATAATAAAATATATCTCCTTCCTGCTATAAGTATAATAATTTTAATATATATTAATCTCAGGTAGACGTGACACTTGTCCATTTTACACCACTAGTGGAACCCAAAATAAAACAGCCATTTAAGATGGTGGAAAAAGTTGTTCAAAGTATTTTCCAGTACAGAAGAAAACATTGTCATCATGGTGCAAGGTAAGAAAATGAGTGACGTATAAAGATTTGTTTTCAAGAATCGCAGGGGTAGACCGCACACTTACATATGTGATTCCCTCAAGGAATTTTCTCATTTGTATTGCACTGTTTTTTATTTCTCTTCATAGCTCTAAGCCTTGAACACAGTTGTAATATATTTACCTGCTCAGGTGGATTTTTATAGTAGAGGTAGCCCTTGAATAACAATTTGTTTGATGAACGTTCAAAGTTACAATGACACTGAAAAAAGTGATTTATGACAGTACTTCAACTTATGACCATCGTAGCATCCCGATGGACACATGATCAAAATTCAGACGCTTGGTAATTGGCCTGTATTTATGATGGTTATAGTGTCCTTGGCTTATCTTTTGCAACCTTCTGACAAGTAAAGTCAGTGAGGAAGCCAGATTCACTTAAACATCTGTGTTATGAGGTTAACAACTGCAGTGATTCACTTAACAGCTATGGAAAGGAAGATCTCAAAAAGAGCAAAACTAATAGCTATCTAGCTTAGCAACAGCAATTTTGGATTCAACTGGGATCATAAGTCGAGGACCAGCTATATATTGACTGAATGCAGATAGTGAGGAATTACCTGCTGCGTTCTGACACTTGAGAACATGCTGGAAAATATTGAGGCAATGCAAACATGACTACTTTGTACCTAGTCATAGAATGGAAGACATTACAAGAAAAATTCCAAGGTATTATTTATATTGCCTTAGTTCCTTTTCACAGAGGGCCAAGTTGAAGCAACATGCTGGTGCATAAAATTTGATATGAAGTGTTGCCTTTTCCATATATATTGAGAGGTCAGGGACAATCCTCAGCAAACCCTTGTAAACACAAAGTAAAAAAAACAACTGCCTTACTGGAGACAAGAGACATGTTATAATACAACTGAATGAGGTTTGTGACATAAATAGGTTTCCTTCTCTGAAATAGTCGCTTCTTAGTTCCTTACAGTCAGGAAGGAATTTTTTTTGTTAAATCAGAAATTTGATATTTATTATTTAACCTATGGCATATTATACATGGACTTACAATATGTATTAACACTTTGCCTAGTTAAAAAAACACTGGAATATGAATGTTAAAAGGTCTATATTTAAATTCTAACATTTAGGCAACCTAACCTAGAAATTTGATTTAAAAAATGATAAATTTGATAAAAAGCAGGGCAGAGCGGATTGCTGGTGGCATCTGCCTCTGAAGACATCACTTATTTCTCTACCTTAGTTGTGCAACAGTTGGAGCATGAGGGTACCAGTTCTTTTCATCCTTTTGCAGTAACCTCGTGAAAGGCATGCCATGTGCTTTTCTTCAGAGTACCACTGCATTAATGTTATTCTTGCTATTAGTGATAGCAAAAGCATTCCCAGAATCCAACTGTTTTAGCAGAATGACAAAGCACTGCAGTGCAACTTCACTCTTCATGTAGATGAGATCACAATACACATACAAATGGAATACAGCTTATGTTGCAGTGCTCCTTTTATCATTTTCCCCAATATCACCTCTTCTGTAGAGGCCCATGAGTCATAATGCGGCTGTGGAATATATTATTTGAATTGAGAAATCTGAAGTAAAATCAACGGGTGTTCCTTGTTGATTACCAATATTGTTTTCTTTCAGGATTTTATTTCCAGAAGCTGACTGCCTTGAAAAAACTAAACATCTGCTCATGGAGGCAGATGTTGACCCAACTCTATATGCACCTCAGCTGTCCTTATTTCAGTTTAAAAACCTTTGTAATGTCTACAGGAAAATGTGTGATGAAGATCCAGATCTTTTTGCATATAACTACAGAGAAGAACTGAAAAGAAAGAAAAAGGAATCCAAATTCAAATGGACTGACAAAGATTACTCTTTTCTTTCCTAGAATTAAGCAACCACGAAGTCTTAACGGGTTTTTGGATTGGACTGAAATAAATTTGACTTTGAATATATTCTTCAGTTTTAACCAAAATTGTACATGAAATTTATAAATGAGAATAAGGATCATTTTTCTTAAAACTCAAGTCATACTACTTTGCTTATCTTCTAAGTGCAATCAAGTCCCAAGACGAAATGTAAAATAACTGAAAAGTAACCAACACCCTCCCCCCAAGAATAAAACACTCACAAATCTACCTATTTCAATTAACATTTTACTGTACAAGCTTATAGATAAAATAAAAATACCATAAGATTACAGTACAAGCTTTTTATATGTACAAACATATATAAAAATTAAATATAAACAACCATTTACATTTTAGTACAATGTACAGAGGACTTTGTTACTCTGTACTGAAATAATTTGACTTTAAATAAAGCAAAAACTAACATGCTCTTAAATGCTCAATGAAAACTAATTGGACTCAGGTCAAAAAATGAACATCTCACCTTCCCATGTTTTCAAAATGTTTAAATGTTACCTATTACTGAAAGCGGAAGAGATTAATTTACAGAACTTGCAAATTCAAGGTAAACTTTTTTCTTTTGGAATAAATTAAAATAACTTAAGCCTTTACAACTACTTTTGTGGGAAAACCCAGTAGTGCATTAAACAGAGTAAGTAGTTTTATCAAGATGCAAATCAAAATAGCTAGGATTTTCCATGTCTCTCTCCTGCTTCGTAAAAGCAATCCTCATTAACCACTGAGGTCAAACTTTGCACACTGAATTCTCTTTCTAAAATTGAATTCAGGTCAAAACCCGGAGAATCAGGCTGATTGTCAAGCGACATATGTTCTTGCATTGCCCGCAAGGTTCCTTTGTCATGTCTTGTGCTGTTCACTTTTCGTTTAATAGGGCAAAAGTGAGCACGAACTAGTTTAGGCTGTTCTTCTGCTCTCTGCCCGCCTCCGTTCTCTATCTCAGGAGGATACCCCATCTCCACATCACCGTTCTGAATCTCAGAAATCTGCAACTGCTGGAACTGGATTTCTATGTCTTTCGTGGGATTGCCTTTTTTCAGAAGTTGCTGGAAATTATCTTCCTCATCACTTAGAATATCAGATTCCTTTACAGGACTATTTGACAAATCAGATGCACAGCTCTGCAAACTCTTCATGGGAGAGGAGTTTTTAGATTCCAGGATACTGTCAGTAGTTTGGCAGCTGCTACTTGGTGTACTGCTGCTCAAACTGCATTCATCAGAATCCGGTTCATTTCCTTTTCTTGTGCTGCTGTTCCATTCATTACTGGGAGAATTCTTCAGTAATTTCAGTGATCTGGAAGAAGCTGCCAATGTAAAAATACACCCATCAAGTTTCTGTATGGAACAACTGTGGTAACCCATTTAAACATTATGATTGATACAATTAAAGTGCTATAGAAAAGAGAGAGAGAGGGCAGGCAATCTTTTAAGACTAGCATGTTTGATATAAGGAAAACATGATCGCGTACTGATATTTACATATTTTGTGAGAACAAATATGGCTGCTCTTCCATCCTCCTAGGCTCCCTATGATGCTTTTCACCAGCTTAGTCTTGACTTTTTCTAGTTGGATGAACTCTTTTCCAGAATAGGTTCTAAATTAAAACTTCCTAGCATCATTGTTATTGCAGACTCTAAAGAAGGGTCCTAGGGAAGCATTTTACGTAGCATGACACAAGCCTTCCATTGATTGCTTTTCAATTAAAATGATAGAAAAAAAATCAAGTCAAGCGAGGTGAGAGGTGTAGCCTGGAAAATGCCTGGAAAGCATCCATGGGCAACCATGTTTCTGTCGTCTCAAAAGGGCTTACTGTTACTGAAAATAACTCTGGTCTTTGAAGAAGGGCGTGAAGGTTAATGGAACTCCTGAAATCACCTGAAGTTTCCTAGTCATTGTTGTACAATTGCTAAAGGAGAAATTTGAGCCAGGCACTACATAGTCAAAGAAAACAGGTAATGGAATAATTTTAAATGATCTTTAAAATCACAAAATCCTTTACTTTGAATTTTTAACCTTTTCAGTGAGAATATTTGTCCCATTATAGGAAGTTCTCACAGAACACACAATTGGACCAGCAATTCTATTGCTAAGCAATGCAAGTAAAGTGAAATTTTACATAACTGCACAGGCTTACAGTATAAGTTCTGGCTGTGGTCATCAAGCGAATCATAGTGGATGCACAATAACACACGACTGACTTGCTACTTCCAAGGGGCTTCCCCACTAACTTTGCCGTCAGAATTTGGATATGAAGGTCACAAACAGTGATCACGCAATCATGGTAAGCTGCAACTGTTGTAAATGCATGCTGACTTGTCAGGCACTCAAACTGCAATTAGTCATGGGACCTCAGAGATGTGGCAATTGCCACAATTCTGAAAACTGGGCATAAGTGTTTCTCAAGCATCTTAATTTTAAATGGTTGCTGCACAAGTGCTTGGTAAACAAGGATTGTCTATATAAATTTGTTGATATCTATCCCATTGTTGTAGATAGAGCAGTTATAAAGGAGTATTGAACTAGCATAACTGGATCAAGCTCAACTAATGTAATCTAAAGATTTCAGCTGGCTTGTATGTCTTCCTTAAATTATTTCAAGATGGAAAATACACATTATTTCTTTATTTTCTTTAGGTTAAAAATTGTTTCCTGTTAATTAATTTGAACCCGTTGGCACATTTGGAACACTATGGCCAATTTCCCATAACAGTTGCCACAGTAAGCATGGCAAGGGAAAAAGTATCACCCCACAGAATTCTAAATAAGTATTTTGGTAGGCATTCTATGGGATAGATTATCTTGTTTTGCTTCTCCAACACTTTCAGTGGAATGTAACTAAGCTCTCCTGTTGATTAATCTTGCCACAGATTAATACACAAAAATGTTGACATATTAAAAAATTTTCTTACCCAATTTTGCTGAAACTGGGATTCGATTCTTATGTGGTATGAGGCGATTTTTATATGATTTCTCAAAGGGTGAGTCGCATTTTATTTGACGTCTGAAGTTTTCTCTTAGAATTGAACGAATCACTTTGACTATGTTGGTCTTGCTTTCACAGTCACTGTAGTTGTGGAGAAAAAACAGTAATTAAGTCAATGAAAAAATAGTTTTTTAAAAAAAATCAAAACATTTAAGTTACTGATAATATTAGATATCAAGGCCTGATTCTCTTTGTATATAATGATTCCTTTGTTGCCCAAAGCAACATTTCTATTCTAGGTAACAAAATTAGGCATATGGTCCAGGTTAGTCTTTTGCATATCCCCCAAATTAGCACTTCTCTTTTGGTTCACTTTTGAGAATTCTCTGAATAGCATAAGAATCTTTGATCTGACTTTGACCAAACAGGATAGATGTATATGGGACTCTTATGTGAATGAATGAATAAATAAATAGTATACTATTTATGGAGATTAATTTATTAATATTAATTTATTATATTGTTTAAAAAGAAGAAAGTAGAAACAATCCACTTAGAAACTAGGAATCAAGTTGTGCTTCTACCTGCTGCACAACTGGAAGGTTGTTTCGGGTCTTCCTTCTAATTCTGACTTGGTATGAATCAGTTCCCAAATACTGCTGTTTTCTGTTCCTGTGGGAAGAAAGACACTTTCTTACAAACATTTAATGATCCCTAAAAATTTCTAGCCAAAGAATTTCATATATGAGAATATAATTAGGGCTTCAAGTTCATCCAAGAGATCATGTCAATTGTTTTTTTTTTCCTTGCAATAAGGATTTTGCTGAAGGTATCGGATTTTTAAAAATAAATATCGTCTTCCCAAATTCAAACCGTGAATGAAACTGGGATCTGGCTTTTCTGCTAAGTACAAGTAATCCTGCGTTACATCCATTTGTTCAGCAACCATTCAGAGTTAAGGGGGCATTGAATGAAAGGCCTTGCAACTAGTCCTCAAAATTGCCAAGCACCCGGATCACGATCACGTAACAAGAAGGCTGCTGGAGCAGCCAGAAATTTTGAGGATTGTTAGTTACTGAATGAGTAATTGCTAACGGAGAACTACCTGGTCATTCTTAAATTGTGAATTCTTCTTAAGGTTAATTTTTCTTAAATTTAGAAGTATAAAACATCTGTGCGTACCTGTAGTAAAGCACTGTATTTTTTGTTTACAATTTATTATGTGATTAATTTATAATTGATCAAAGGCAAGAATGAAAAATACTTTATACATGCTTTAGCATTTCAACTGTACTAGCTATATTATTTGTTACGAGAAACAATTCATAATTCAAAGCATTGTTTTGACATTGTTTTAGGGGAGTTCTTTGGAGATTCACACAAACACATTTAGTGATTGATCAGAAAAAACAAGGATTGTTGTTATTTGGTTTAAAAAAAATTTCCTATAAAATAAAGCCGTCCTTTCTTCTCCCTGTCTCCTTTTGGGAACTCTGAGATTCTTTTGTTGTTGTTGTTGATAAGACTTTCTTGAGTCGAATTCTACTCACAAGATTCACATTCAAATTAATATAAAATTAGGATGTAGTGGCTCAGCAATCCCTTCCTTTTTCCCTCTGCAGCCTCCCACTGCTGCCTTTTTTGGTGTTTCCAAAAACCATCCAACCCTGCAAAAAGTAGCATGGGCATGGGAAATTAGCAGGAAAGAGGAGCAATCAGCAAAGATTGCCTTTTCTGTTCCATTTGCCAGAAATATTTCATCACGGACCAAAAGTACCTTACAGTGGAAAAAGCTTTTAGATCAGCAGAGGAAGTATCACTCATTTATTACTGTGTTTCTCATATAATAAGGCTGTCTTTTTTTTTTTGAGCCCCGAAAAAATGGCTTACTGCCTAATGTATGAAAGTACTAAAAGTACCTTAAAATTAACTAGAGTGAATTCTTTCTATAAATTCTGTGGCATTTAAAACTATTCCAATGTTGTGGTAAATAGCCTGCTTGATACTGAACTTTTCATCAGTGCAATATTTATTTATGAAAGAAGCAATGAAAACTTTAACACAATATATTCATGGTTGACAAACTTTCAAAATGTTAAAAATAGAGACTATTTAAAAATTGTATGTTTAGTAAAATCAAGTCACCTGCTGTATTACCCAGTCGAACCTGAAGAGCAGATAAAGGAATCAGCCAACGAAATTTAAACAAATCCAGATCATTCTGATTATTACGGACATTACCTGCCTTTTTAAAAGGACAAAAAGAGAGGACAATTAAAAATATTATGCCAGAAACTCCTTGTTGTTCAATCTAAGAATATTGATCTTCACTTTTATTTTTTTTTAAAAAAATGTGATAATATTAGAGAGGGCACTTGCCTGATTTATGCTACTTAATTACTAAGAGCTTATGTGTGCTTTTGCAAACTTTCATGTTCAGCGAGGATAATCATTTTAAATCTAAACATCTAAGGCTTTTAAAGATACATACATGATTTTATTTTTTGATAATTGATGTCTAGAGTATTATCCCTAAAATATATGCTCTTTTTATTTAATAACTGTAAATCCCAACCATATACTTATATAGATCACTCATGATTTATTACTGTTTCTCATATAATAAGGCTGGGTCTTATTTTTTTTTGAGCCCCGAAAAAATGGCTAGGCTGTCTTTTTTGGGGTGACTTAATTCCCCCCCCCCTTGCATCTTTGGGCGGGCAGGCGGCAATGGCGTGGATGTTGACCTCAGCATTGGTGGGGCACTTCGTAGGGGTCAATGCAGGCAGCACCATATCTGGGTGTGCAACAAAAGTACTTCCTAACGGCAAGCCCCCTCCCCCCATTTTGCATGTTTTAATATAGGCCTTAATTTTGGGGGAGGGACTTAATTTCATTTCATGCCTATAAAACTTGCTGGGACTTCCTATTGGGGGAGGCCATATTGTTGGAGAAACAGGGTAGTTATCTAAATACTTACCAATTTCTTTTTTAATTTGCAGTTCTCTTTATACACTAAGATGACTGCCCGTTTGAAAACTAAGAAAGAGAAGATAATTTTATTGGTATGCTGCCATACTTTTCAGTACATGCTAAGTTACTTTTTAAAATTCATCAGGAACTGACAATGTGCATTAGAAATGCCACGGAGAAGTATTTCACTGTTTGGTCAAGGTCTTGGACTAAATTCCTGAACCTGCCAGTAATTTCCTAATAATATTATCACACACACTTCAAGCTGCATGTCAAAATAGGACACAAACTATGAATAGGATTATGCAAATGCAGAATAGATTAAAATAAAATATTAAAATCAGGTTCAACAGTAAGAAATATGCATGTATAAGAAACAACAGTGTTTTTTCCTGTAATACTAAAAACAAAATGAGATACCATACAAACATGCTTGCTTGTTAAAATACATCAATAATTCTGCCATGTTACAACAACTATATTTAATATATACTTAAATATATACTATATTACATACAGTAAGTAACATTCAATTGCAGAAGACCAGCAGGAGGCTTAATAGCTGCTAAGAAAAGCTACATGACATTCATTCTAATGTTTGGAATTTGCTTTCCACATGAAATTGCTAAAAGCATCCATCTTTGGTGCCTTCCAAATACTATAGTCTAATGAGTTGCCATCACAGTGCAACATCACCAAGTGCTGCTGAATAAGTGACAAGAGGAGAAATGCAAAGATCAGTTAACGAGAAGCACTTTTTCACTCAGCAAAAGTGTCAGTTGATTCCCACTGTTGCTATGAAGCATTGGTCTGAAGTGGGCCAAGGAAATATTCAGAAATACCATACTGAAAGGGTCTGGCTGTGCTGAAAAGCCACGGAAGGACTAAAGTATTGAGTGCTAGTTTAGTATGAGAGTTCAGTTACAGGACTAGATGGAGGGAGACCACAAATTCTAGTCCTTCCTTAGACATAAAATGGAATGAGAGGAAGACTTCTTGCCCTACAACTCTGTGTAGAAGATCTTATAACATTCCTACAATAGATTTTTGACACACAGAAGTACATGAAAGACAGGAAAATTCCTGGGAGTGAATAGATCTGTTTGCTTATCCTTATATTTTATAAGTAACATCTACATAGCCTTGTTTCTTGAAATGCTTAACTGGGTTGCTCAAAGAATAACATTTCGAGAACATCAACAAAATAACTGACCACAGCTTTGACTCCAAGTAGCCCCTATCACAGACAGAATTAATTACGTCAATTCAGGTAGCCCTACAGTTGGAATATCAAACCCAGCAATTAATCGATTTTGCATATCTAATCTTAGAAATGCAGCAGCCGAAAATGAACCCCATTACTGAACTAATCTTCAAAGTCTAAAGGCACTCAGCCCACCTTCCAAATCCTGACTGCTGGCCAATGAGAAAAAGTTAGTGGTATTATGAATCCTTATGGTACTTTCCTAAAGCAAGATCTTATGGGATACTAGACAGCAGGCACTGGAGCAGGTCTAGTATTCCTCAAATAGCAAGGCTTTAATTTTCTGGTGGGATAAGAATTCTCAAAATCACCAATGCAACTCTGAACAGATTAGTGACTAGCTGTGTTAAAGTCTATCCTAAAACAGCTTAAGTTTCCAATTTTGGCGGCGGGGGGGGGGGGGCAAGGGTTTTAATAAAATTTATATTGATCACTCACCAAACACTGTGAGCTCCAACTCTTTTCTTGTTTTGCCCAACAATATGAATGGATTCAGCCATGAAACAGTAGAGTGCAAAAGAAGTTCTCCCATGGAAAGTTCTGTGACCTAAAAAAGAAGGAAGGTTGAACAATTTCCTCAATAGAGGACAATCAACATTACACCCAAAGTTCACTGCTAAATACCCACTGGTTTTAGAAAAAAAAGTGTAAATTTACCATTCCAATGGTTTCAAAAAATGTCAGAGGCATTCTTTTTAACATGTCTTGGACTCCAGTTACTGCAGCAACCTGAAATCTTATTGAGTGCGGTGAGATTTACTACTAAGAGGATATATGCACAGAGAGGACTAGTTTAAAAAATTTGCCTTCAGAACATGGTGATGGGTGATCTGTACCTCATAAACACCAGTTAAAAGCTAGGGTGTGACCCGTTTGTATATTTTGATGGTACTGTGTAAAATAGATTAGATAACAAATAGAGAAAACAACAGATACACAATGTATTGATTGTTGAGAGTAAAGAAAATTGCTCTCAAGTCAAGCCTTGCTCTGATAACAATCTAGACCATTTTCTTGACAGAATAACAAATGTCTGCTTATTGCCTTCCTTTCAGGAAATTGTTTTGAACTTCCCAATCCAAACTGGGGGGGGGGAGATTCTAATATCTGTCTAAATCCATGTTTAATTTGATTGTTCTGCCAGAACTAAGGCCAATGTTTGACTGATTTGTGAATAAAACTTAAAAACAGAATTCATGCTTCCTTACCTCTTTCTCAGTTCCACTCTGGTCTGCAACTAGTTGGTCAAACACTGCACCATAATCCTCGTAAATCTTTTGCATTTCATTGATGTGACTGGCCACCTTTTCCATTGCCTTTAGTGCTTCTGCAGTTTTGAAGACAAGACTGTGATTTAGCAGGTGGTTACATCTAAATTACCTGCCATAAGGTCTCAGGTCAATGAGATACAGATGTTACATTATGTCCTGCCCTCATGTATGGGGTTTTATATGATTTCACCCTTCTTGGCAGAAATTTTTATGTAAAATCCTGTGTGGTGTTTTTGATTACTTTGACCACCAGGAGGCACCACCTTATTCAATTATATTTATTGGGACTTGTTGGACATTAATAGCCAGACCTTATTCTATTTAGGTCAAACCTGCTACTTGTACTCCCCTCAACATCTACTAGGAACTGAACTCATGCACCCTCACCCTTGGATGATTATATACAGAGCATTAGCATTAGGAGATACAGGTCCTTCCAATCAACACTCTGATGGAAGGGATATACAGAAGCTATCAGCTTCCCTTAATGTTTCAGAGCACATAGGATGGATATACACTGCAAAAACAGGAATGCGGAATTCTATCTACCCATCCATCTCCCTGCAAAAGTGATCATGGTGGAAGTCATATAAAAGGTAGTCCCATGCACAGGCACATGACATACTATAACATCTGAATATCTCTGCTCTGAAACCTTAAGGGGAAATGGGCTATATATTCTATTCTACAGCCTCTGTATATCCCTTCCGAAAAATGGCTTAGCACCATATCCCAAATAGCTTCTAAAGCTAATGCACTGCATAAAATCATCCAAATATATAAGTTTAAGTCCTAGTAGAAGATTTGGGCCCCATAACCTTTATCTCCGAGGTCTAGTTAACGATGAAACTAATAATATGGTATCAGGGCATCTAATTAAAACCTGGGTATTTAACACCCAGAACAGCCAAATCTATCCCAGTATTTCACAAATCATGGGAAAGTTCATTCACTCTGACTGGGTTCACAAATCATCGTGAGTCATAATCATAAATCATAATTAGAAGAGACAGCATACAATGAAAGGCTATAATTTCCCAGACCACAATCTGAGCTGTCAGAGTATCCCTAGATTATGGCAATCACTGTTGTGCAAAGTTCAACCCTTCCATTCTTAAACAGGAACAAAATGGGCTGAAACTTTTAATTCATTTTCCTGTGATTTCTCTGAGCAAGCTTACTCAAGAATTTCCCACTTACCTACCTATCCCACTTACCTACCCCACTTACCTATCCCACTTACCTACCTAGAGGCGATAAGGACGGAGAGACGAAATCATCTCTCCGCCCTTATTGCGTCGGCAGATAACCGCCCGGC
>JANHFN010006859.1:2957-60106 GCA_032468175.1 Toxicocalamus goodenoughensis
CAATATCATATACAAATCCATCCTAGAGTATAACAGTTTTTTTTTTAAAAAGTTTAGCATTAAGCTTTTTATTTCGTAAAAATATTGTTAGTTGGTTGAATAATCGGTTGGTTGGTTGATTTGCTGCCAACCTGCCTAAAGCCTTGAAAAACCATCTGTTCTTTATTGGCAGTCATGGGCAATGTGATTGCCAATGGTTTGGTCCTAATTGGTACTGGGAGTTCGGTGCGGCTGGACAAGAAACTGGACAATGCCATCAAGAACATGGTGTCACTTTCACGCTCTCAGCCCTTGAGCGAGCGGGAGAAAATGCACGTGTCTGCTGTGGAGCTCTTTGCTCGTGGGTATGTTGTTCCTTGGATGAATTGCGTTTTGCATTTGCGGTTAACTCTTAAGTCTGTAGATGTCCATAGAATCAGTAGCTTCTCTGTGAGGTCTCCATTGCAAAGGGAGACAACTGTGCAAATTTTCCCCCTTTGGGGTGGATTTCTGGTTTGGGTTTTTCGTACTCCATTGACTGTTGCCCATTGACATACCTTTGCACCGAGACCTCTGGTTTTGAACTTAAACCGGGCAAATGGGAATGTTTTGAAGTTCAACTCTTTCTCTGAAAAATTCAATCTGAAATGGCCTCTGCGCACATCACCCTTAGTGAAGCATGCAACCCAGCACCTGCATTTCCAGTGTCAGATGAGGAGAGCACAACTTTCTGAGAGCGTTTTAACAAATCGCATCACTGTTTGGTTTGGTGGTTGCAGTGCCTCAGATAGAAAGTCCCTACTGAGAGTGGTAAGGACAGCCGAGAAGATTATAGGAAGCTCACTTCCTGTCATTCAGAATACTGCTTCTAAGTGCTATATGCTTAGAACTCAAAGCATCGTTAAAGACCCCACACACCTTTATGGTCTGTTTGTGTTGCTCGCCTCTGGTTTCAAAGTATTTCTAGCAGATTCTGTAACTGCTTTGTTCCCTAGGGCTAGGCCATATGTCTGCTAAAGTCGCAAGATTCGTTTCTCTTGCCATGTATGTGTATACATCCGAATTAGACTGTATTGTTTCCCCAGGTCATATAATATATGTATGTGTCAACTCGCAAAACATTCCTATACCTGTTTTCAAATTGCCATAAACAGGGGGGTGGGAATCTGTAGGAGCAATATGGCAGTAAAACCAGAACTACATTCCACAATTATCTTAAAAAGATTGTAGCTAGGCTACCGGATCTTCTGGCCATCCTTCATTGGAGAATGTGATTGATGACATCTGGTCCGTGAACGAGCTTTATTGGAGAATCTGATTTATGATACACCCAGAGTGGGAGTGGGGAAACACAGTCACAGGTGACTGTGAATTACGTATGCTAGAGTTGGCTCCATTTAGGTTAATGCCGGCATGTTGTTCCTAATAAATCTTTGGAGTTTTTTTGAAGCTTGGCTGGAGGCTCATGATTTAATTAGGGCTATTGCAGGAACCCTGACATGTGGGTATATGCATAATTTTGTATTTATTTATTTTTTCATGTTTTATGTAGTGTATATTGGCGGCGGTGACCCTTTGAGAGCTATATGCAATGAAATTTCATTTTAATGAATGCCAATTAGCGTACATTCAAAGTGACAATATAGTTGTTCTAAATTCTAAGTTAAGTCTTCTCCAGCAAAGCCTCCTTAAGAGTGTTCAGACTTAAAACCACCTCTCTCCTTCCCAAAACAAAGCAGTGGATCAGAAATTATACAGTTAGTCGTTGACTTAAAACTGATTACTTTGTGAGCATTTGAAGTTAACGACGGGCTTCCCCAGGGGCCTGGGTTTCTGTCAGCTGACTCTCCAATCATGTGATCACATTCTTTGAGTGCTCAGCAAAAAGGAACAGATCAGACATCCAGCCCTTGCCAAGTGGAACAAGTGGCCAGTTTTAGGTTTCTGGGTGTTACCTTAAAAGAGGACCTGACCTGGGGGGCTTATATTGCAGCCCTGGTCAAAAGGGCCCAGCAGAGATTATACAACCTGAGGCTTCTCAGAAAACAACAAGTGAATGAAAAACTGCTGGTGACCTTCTACCGCTGCACCATAGAGAGCATTTTAACGTACTGCATGGTTTGCCAATTGCACAGGGGCAGATAGGAAAGCACTCCAGAGGGTTAACGTCATTGCCCAGAGGATCATTGGTTGCCCTCTCCCCTCTGTGGAAGAGCTTTATAGCTCCCGCTGCCTTAAGAAAGTTCAAAACATTGTCAAAGATCCAGCTCATCCTGGGCACCCTTTTTTTGAACTATTATCTGGCAGACGGTACAGAATAATAAAAACAAGGACAAATGGGCTGAAAAACAGCTTCTATCCCAGGGCAGTAGCTCTTTTGAATTCTGCTGTATAGTGCAGTGTTGGTGTGGTATTGGGGGTTTCTGGTTCAATGTGTGAAGGGTGAAGGATGGGTGTTTGTGTTTATTTTCATGGTCGTGGTCATGATGTGCACTGAAGATGGTGTTTGGTTTCGTTGTACGAGATGCAATGACAATAAAGTAAACTAAACATTTCAATGGATGATTTTGAACAAATCCCTTTTTCTCAGCCCAACCTATCTCTCACGTTAAATTTAATTTTTTTAATGAATGTATTTCACTAAGCTCAATCATCAAAAGGTTTCCTATTCCTGATATAAAGAATAAGATTCCTCCTATCATGATATGGTGTTGCCCAAACATATATACTTGGTATCTATTACTGGCTGGATTTTAGGCTTTATAGGAGCTATGATGCTAAAGCTGGGCACGAAGGTTGCTAAAATTTTTGAGACTCTTGTGATGACGGGAAGCATTGCATCACAGGCTAAGTTGCTGTTGCTGCCTAACTGTGGCCCTCTACAACCTTCTGAACCTCATGTTGCGTTTGGGACTGAAGGAGTTCTCAAGGGGACTAAAACCTCCATGCCCTAAAGGTGGTTTCAGGCTAACCCATGAATTCCACAGGATTGTCACAAGGAATTGTCTCTCTAACACGGAGGAAGCATACACCTAATATGGTCTTTACTTTGGAACAGGAAATGGACTAATGGGATCACTTCAGAGATAGGATTTGAAAATCTGGTGTACAATTTTTCTTTTCTAGATGGGGAGAATGTACCACACTTGATCCTCCTATTAGACCTCCTGTTCACCTTCAATGCCCAACTTTGATACTTTTCTGGATCACTTGCAAGGTTGGAGAGTTGGGGACACTTTATGCTGGTCCCACTCCTACCCTCAGTGGGAGTTCAGTTCTAATGGGTGGTCATGGTTGGGAGGATCAGAACTGCCATCCCTGGGGATTCCAGCATGGAGTACCGCAAAGCTTAGTGCTTCCATCCATGTTATTTAATATCTACATGAAACTACTGGTAGAGGTCATTCAGTAGTTCACGGTGTCATCAATATGCAAATAATATATAGTTATGCATACAGTAATACTTGGGCCAGGCCATAGATGGCTCATAAGCATTAAATCAGTGCCCAGAGGATCTAAATGGGGCAAAAGAAGCTCAGATTAATCCAGCCAATTTTGTCAACAGATATCTGAGCAACTTAATAATACTGGCTACTCTAGTCATTCTTAATGGAGTCAATTTCCCTTGCAGCCTGCTTTCACTGCAATTAGTGACTCCAGTTAATGCACCAATTGCAACCTCACTTGGACCAAAATGCTGTTGTAACATTCCCTGGTCATCACTCAACTGGACTATTGTAATATGCTCTATGTGGGGCTGACTCCAAAGGTGACCTTGAAGTTACAGATTGTACAAAATTAAGCAGCTAGACTCCTGACAGAACAACCCTGCCAGGATAGGATAAATCTTATCCTGAAGTCACTGCATTAATTGACAATTGGTTTCCAATTATACTTCAGAATGATGGTCATTACTTTTTATGCCCCTTTCCGTGCAGCACTGGCATACATTAGGCATCACTTTGTAAAAATTGAATTTGCCTGTCTGATATAATCATTAAGACAGGGCCTACTTCAGGTTCCCTTCCTCAAGAAATTCATAGGGTGTAAACCACACACAGACAGTGAAGATGGCCTTGGCAGAGAAAAGGAAGATCCACTACTAAGGTAAAAGGAGATAATTGCTTAACAAGCAGGGAAGATTATGAAGATATCTCAGATAGCCTATCCCAGCCCCCAAATTTACCTAAATGCAAAAGAAGGATGGGAAGCTCATTCAGATTTGTAAGGTTCTGCTACTACGGTATAGTCAATTTTAAGGAAAATAGTTTTAAGCTTACATGGTATCTATTTCTTGGTCTGTAGGGCTGTGGCACAGAAAGTTGATGACTTTTTTTTAAAAAAAAGTTATTTTAATTTTGCATGCTGGGCTTTTAGTAACTTTGACCTTGCCCTACCAATTAAAGGAAGTGGACTAGAAATACTGTAAAATAAATAATAAAGACATTTAGGAGAGGTCATCAGGAAGACAAAATATATGATTTCAATTACAACCCAACATGCCAATAACCTCAACTTAGGAAAGGGAATGTAAAGCAATAATGCAACACTCTTAACACAAGTACAGTGAATCTCTTCTTCTTAAAGGTTAAAATTTTCCAGCTGCATCATTAATTTCTACTTGAAACAGGATCTTCTATAAAAACACAGATTGCTATTATTTCATAACATATGAGAATAATAAATAGAAGACTTACCATCCTTGGTCACTCTTGAATTTATAAGCTGCTGCAAGAATGTGACATAGGGCACCACCAGCTTTGAAATCTAAGAAGCATTTAATCTATAACAGGCAGAGGAAGCAAAACAAGGAGTTAATTCAACTTCATCTGTTCCAAAAAGTTCCCTTTCATTCTCCTTTCCCTTTCTCTCTTCAACATTTTCATTCCTTTTCCTCCTTCTGTCCCTTTCTATTGCCTTTTGCTCTTCAAACAAATGGAGCATTTATTTCCCAAAGCTTAATTAACACAACTGAAAGGAAAATGTTCAGGGAGACCACATTAACCAAGGAGTCTAGAATTAATTTTATTTTTTTAATTGCCAGGCCTTGATTCTTCTCTGATTCTGCCTAAAAAAATAAAGCAATTCTACTTTGCACGAACTTGCACTTTGCAAGTTGAATTTGCACAATGTTTTTCTTTCTTTCTTTTTTGCTATGCCTAATCACTATGTGTTAGGAAGAAAAGAAGGTTCAGCTCAGATTCAAAGTGACATCTGGTTGCTTCTTGAAAAGTTAGTTTCCTATAGTATTTTCACAACAATCTAAAAATTAAACTGCAAAGAAGTAAAGGGAACTATGAAAGTATAGCAAAAATAATTTTTAGCATCAAAAATATGTCAACCTTGATAAAAATATAAAACAGTTCTGTTCTGAGTGTGAATACAATAATACAGTGTATTTTTCTCTAAAGAGCAACATTACATGATTGCAATTAACATGACTGCATTATAAGATGTGTTATGCCTGCCTTAGCAGCTATGCACTACACTATTCCACAAAGAACTTCCATTAAAATACATGGTTTGCATCTGCAATCCCCATTATGCTACGTAGAAGATCTCAGAGCTGTTCCATAAATTATACAGAATGTAACTCTAGAATTTTTCAAATTCTATTTCAAATTCTATTTTTTGCCTGTAACTTCAAATTATAAGTAAAATTTTGTCTGGTGATGTTTCCTTACATAAACACCTCTATAGCATCAGTTTAAAAGGTTTGGTATGTGCCCTCCCCATATTTACAGAAATATTTTTATATAAAGGTCTTACATTCTGAAGATTCTAATGGATCACTCAATTCTTACATTATTAGACTACTCAAAAAACTACTGCTCTGCTGAATATTATCTTCCAAATTACTGAATATTGTTTTCTTAAAAGTTAAGACAACTTTGGCACTTACTGGTAACTTTGTGAGTGGTGCGTTGCTGACATGCTTCCCAAATACTTCCTCTTGGAACTGCAGCAGCTGTACCACTAGGTTGGATAATGATTTATTGGTAGGGGGTTCTGCTTGAATGTACTGTGGGGGGGAAACAAAAGAATTGAGGCTAGGTAAATCCAAGCCAAGTCTTCCTAGTAGCTTCTAAGTCACAACCAAGCAATACCAAAAAAAGCATCCACCACCTTCAATTTTGGCTTGAAACTACTAATAGTGAGTTAAGTCTTAATCTAAAATGAGATTAGAACTTTTTTCTTTATTTTAAAAGAGAAAGGAAATAGAGAAAAGGGAACTCAGGATAATATAGAAAACATTAAAACCAAGTCCCATTTCACCTGCTAGGATTAAAAATTGGGAAGAAACAGTACTCCTTGAGAGATCTAATTCTACATACAAAGCACCAGAATTTTCCTTTTTAGAATCATAGTACACATATACTTTCTAAGAAATCTTAGTGGGACCATTACATTTAAAAGTTCTCAATAGAACTGTGGATATTGGTTATCAACATAAATATCTTTAATAAAAAATGAAAAGCGAAAAACCCCTACTACCTTATTGATTACATTTTTATTTAATTTAAACTGATCATAATTTTACAATATGGATAGCATATCCCACAGTTTACTAGAAACTAATTTTATATCAGAATATGTGGGATATAGCATTATTTTTTTAAAGGATTATTTTGGCCTCGGGTGATGCTACTGACATTGATGTAAGCTAGTTCATGTTACTCAATGCTCATTTCATCTCTCAATAGTTGAAAGAGGATTTCTTTCACATATGAATTCTTAGAAATCTTTCCTGACATGAAAAAACAGAATCCAGTGTCATATAAAAGTATATACACATTTTCCTTTTGCAATCCTTCATATATCCTCAATTACATATTAATTATATAAATATACCCTCCAAGGACTGGGGGACCCTGGTGCAAAATCTGGGAGTCATAGGAAAGGAAGTTTTTTTCTTCTGGTTTGTTAGTGGGAACAGCTTCTGATATTAGAATACCAATGGATTAGGACTGATTAGCACAGTGTGGAGACATTGCAAATGCCACAGTGTGGAGACACTGCAAATGACAAATTGCCTATTATATTCCTCCTGCTTAAAATTCTACTTCTTAGTGCCCTTGTCTATTATCCTACTGGTTTTTAAGGAAGTATGTCAGTTAGGGAAAATGATGCATGAGGAATTTTATTTTCTTCTTTGAAGAAAAATGACATAATTTTAATTTGGGAGATAGGAAAGAAAACAGGTACTGAATATAACTAGACCAAAAACTAATTCTGTATACATTTATGTAGAATTTCATCCACATTCAAAGAAATTTATTCTGTTCAAGTGTATACTGGAGTATAAATGTTAAAAAGAAATGTATTTTACCTATATGTTTTTAAAATAACATTACTTATAGCAATTATATAGCACTGTTATATAACAGTACACTATTGCATTATCCTTAAAAAAGATCAAGGATCTGCAATTTTCCTTCATAAGTAGAACATGGATATGCCGGAAAGTCATTTGGCTAGAAAATAGGAATGCATGTATATTGATAGGGAAAATGCCTAAATGGAATTTACTTAATAAAATACTAGCTTCCAATTGTTGGACTGCCTGTTACTAATTTTAGTAATAGCAATTTAGGATACAAATTGGAAAGGAAATGGGCAAAAGATACGATTTTCCAGGAAAATGGTAAACTGTTAGGATACAAGCTGTCACTCTAAAAAACTGTTGCCTGATGATTCAGTCACTCTCCTTCACTTTGAAGGTAAAAAAGCCTGGGAACCAAGATTCTGTGCTGCTTGCAAAAAGGCTGCAGTCACCAAAACAGAAGAGATCTGAGGATTATATAGAACTGAGAGTATTTTCACCTGCCTCTTATCAAACTTATTAACATGACTCAGAGTCCTTCCTTCTGTACTGTTTATGGGCAGAAATGGATATATGTATGCACATGTCTACAACATAAATTCCATGGATTCTAAAACTAGTGTTTTGGCTTTCAGCTCCTTTCACCTGACTAGAGATTGAAAAGAAGACATGAAAGGAGCAACTAACTGAACATAGCACGAAAGAACAAAAGCAATAATTCCCAGTTGTCTTCCTAACCAAGAATTCTCTTGCAAGAATGAGGCCCAGATGTAAAATTGTGACCACCTTTTGTGAACAAGAATCCACTTAAAAGAAATACACAAAAGCGAAGGCTGACTATGTGAAGGAGATTAAAGGGAGGATTAAAAGAATTTCTCCTGGAAAAATAGGAACAAGCGCAGCCTCCCATCCATCTCCAAAAGAAAGCAGCTTCATGACCTGTAATCTTTTGTAGGCCAAAGGCCACACTTATTATAATAAGGAAATAAATCACTGAAGTCAATTATTGGGGTTGCTTCTAAGAAGCCGAAGTGGAAGGAAAGTTTCAATGGAAAAGAAGGGTTAGCATCCAGAGGACAATAGGGCAGCAGGTGGAAGCAGCTGGTGCTAAAAGGTCAGCCTGTAATGCAACCAGTCAGTCTGGCATTGCAAACCACCAGACGCCGTTGCAAAAAAAAAAAAAAGGGGGGGGGAGAAGGAGGATCTACTATTCTAGCAGGACAGAGTCGATTCAAAAGATCGATGCTTTATTTTTGGCAGAGGAAAGCGGGACGGAGCAGTAAGAGGGAGCGAAAAGGGGACTTTGGAAGAAGAGGGGCCGCGGCTTTAAAGGACCCTCCGGGAATTGGGGTGGGGTCAACAGAAATCCCATCATCTACGGGCAGGGGAGGGGGGATCTCGCCTCTCTCTTCGGGTCCGCGGTCCTCCTTCCCAATTTGGCAATGCCATCATCGCCCCCCACCCCCCGCCTCTTTCCTCCACCCTCCCTCTCCCCCCGAAGGTGCCCATCTTGCTGGGGGCGGGTGGGGGGAAAGACAGGAGAAGGCGGTGGGTTATCTGCGGGGCATCTCGGGCCGGGAGGCGGAGGAGGATGGCGAGCAGCTTGGCTTCAGCGCCGGGAGGGGAATGGGAAGGAAGAGAAGCGCCCTTTCCCTCCCCCGGGAGCTTCCAGAGGGTGTCGCCTAAACGGCGGGGAGGAGCACCGGCAGGCCCAGGCCTGGCCCAAGCCGGTACCTTCTTGTAGTTCTTGCCCAGCCAGACCCGCGTGCTGTCGAACTGACTAACGGTGTCCGAGGCCTCGTAGTACTTGACGTTGGGGCCGCCGTCCTTCTTCCGCACCGCCATTTTCCCAGCGCCGCCGGCCTGGGCCGCGCCGCTCTCTTCCCTTACCCGCCGCCACCGCGGTCGCCAGCGCTTAAGCTGCGCCCTCTGCCGGCCGGCCGCGCCAAGCGCTCTGCACTCCCAAGTCCCGGAAGCAGCGACCTCTGCCGGCGAAAAAAAGGAGGAGAAAGCCTGGCCGGCCGGCCGCCTCGCCTCCTGCTGGCCGAAGATGCCTTAACACGGAGTGGAAGGCGGGAAATACTCTTGCTGTGAAGGAACAGCCTTCTTTCCAGCCCGTTGCTAATTTAACAAAAGGAACTTGTTTGTGCTGTGTGCTTTTAATTCTTTTAATTCTAGTGTGTGTGTGTGTGTGTGTGTGCGAGCAGGCAGGGGGCCTAAATCAGGACGGTTTCCTTACATTTAGGCTTTAATCGGCGCCCCCCTGCATTTTCTACCATTCTTGCTTTCTTCTGATACACTCCGCTTTGGAGCGGAAGGCAGGACAGCCAACTACTGTATTTAGCTGTGGCGATCGCGTCTGGAAAGGATCGCCGGCGAATTTCTGTTCCCACCTCAAGAAAGAAATACGGAATTGATTTAGAAAATGACCGTGTGACAACTGACGAGAAGGAAAAGGATCATCCCAAACGTTTTTAGGGTATCATAAAGATGATGAGCTGGAAATCGCTTGGGGGGAAGCGACAATCCCAAGAAAACCTTTCCCCCCCGCCCCCCGCGTCTTGGGTGCGATTCCAAAAGGTCTCCTTCGGCGCGACGCAATCGAGTTGTGTATAAAACGCTAGTGTCAAGTCGTCTTCGTGAGACTTGGCGCCCAAATCCGTTTGTTTTCACGAGCCTTCCCTGCCTTTTCACCTTGGAAGCCTCCGGGCAGGATCAGTCTGGTTTTGTGTAGAAAACGTCATTCCACCCCCCTCCAAAAAAAGTGTTTTAGCACCAAACGAACATGTCCTCCTTCATTGCTTATCTGCATCTCTTCAGGCTCAACTGCAATAAACCGGGGTTTCCCTTGATCTGGTAGAAGGAACGGGCAATCTTTCTAAGGGGACGTCCTAAAGATGAGACAACCACAGCTGTCAGGTCATTCATTTCCTTTATATACCGTACCACGATTAGAAAGGCACTCTGTACACGCGCAGGAGCTCTCCCTGACTACTAACGCACACTTCCTTAGACATGGATCAATGGGGGTGGGGGCTATCTGAAGACATGTGCCAAAAGGAGACCAGAACAAGGTTAGCTTGAGGAAGGGGAGAATAAGACGGCGGGGAAAAAGTTAAAAGAAGGACGAATTGGGAACAGGCGAGTGAAGTTCAAAAATGGAGTCCGTATTGCGACTACGCCAGGCAGGCAGGCAGGGAAGCCATGCAGGCGAGAAGGAGTTGATCGGAAAGGCGCCGAGGGGGAAAAAAAAAATCCAACGGTGCTTTCTTTTTGCTGGGGCTGGCGGGAAAGCTTTTCGCCTTCCCACCTCTCCTATCCCGAAAAGAAGGTTTTTATCGCGGCGTCCTCTTCTTTCTTCCCTACTTTCTGAAAAGGAGAAAAAAAACAACCACCCAATCCAGCCTCTCGATGGATCTGTCTAGCTGAAGCTCTACACAGGCCTGGCCCGAGAGTCACGGTGGCCGAGTGGTTAAGGCGTTGGACTCGAAATCCAATGGGGTTTCCCCGCACAGGTTCGAATCCTGTTCGTGACGATGATCTCGTTTTGATGGCCCGCGATTCCACCAGCTTTTGACGATCGCCGACTGGGAAAACAAAAAAAGGATCAGCCCGGTTGGAAAGCAATGGGAGGAAAAAAAAAAGCCTGGTGGGACGAGAGAGAGCGAGTCGCTCCGGCTTTCGAGGCAGTCCATTTGGGGTGGGGGGGTGAGAGGGTTCCGGTTGAAGAAACAAAGGAGGACATGCGCTGGCGGAGCTCGCTTAGCTGGTGGATGACGCGCTTCGTAGACCAGGATCATGTCAGTTCAGGCAGGGCGTGGACGGAAAACGATCCCTTCGCCTCTCATTTTCTTTTTTAACTCGGGAAGCAAGCTCGTTTGAGGGTGCCCTTTGTCGTTCATATACGGCTAAGCTTGATTTTTGTGGTAGCTACAATTGCAGAAGGAAAAAAGAGCAGGGAAGAGATCTCCACAAACAACTTCGCCATGCTAAGGGTAAGGGCGTGACATGCCCATCTAGATATCAAAGGCTTCCCTTTGTAGAAAATTGTCATCCTCCGTATTTTGTAAATAAATTCGTTAAAGCATTGACATCTAATACACAGCATAGATTTTTAAGGAATCGGCAACAGGATTTCAATGGTAGACTTCAAGAAGTAGACTACTGCAAGATCCTTTTTGGATGGTCCTCCAAAGCTATTTTCACAGATCTGGCCAACTCTGGTTGGCTTACAAAGGATTAATAATATCAAAATACCAGGGGGGGAGATGTAACAAATTTTAAGAAGGAAAATGTGACAGACTTCCTCTAGACAATGTTTGCTTACAGCTCAAACTGTAAACTCAATATCAAAATACAATATACAGCATCCATGCACACACATGCTGGGGGCTAATGAACTCCCCTTATACACCCAGTTTGATGAGTTCACACAACTTAGTCGGTAACATCCTGAGAGAATAGCCACACTTAATGCCCTCAAGGTTGTAAAGAGAGAGAGGTGCTGTTTCCAGGCAAGTGACAACAGTTAATCTGTGGTAAGGGTAACCCCATAGTAAGATGGGTGGCCAATAAATGTAATAATTAAATTTATAATCAGAGGAGGCATGCCTCATGGAGGGGGGGATGTTTTATTGAGGGGAGAGAAGCAAGCTGGCCGGTGTGATCCTGTGGGGCTGGCAAAGACACGTTGCCTGGCAAATCTCGGGCCACTTGCCACTAAATTATACCTTCCAATGTGACACAAGAAGGTAAGTTATTACTATTTTATTTGAATTAGCTGCCCAATGCCAAATCCAGAATACTGAAGGTATTTCTGGATGAACATCGGGTCAGGTACAGCGCATTCATTTTGCATCAGTTGAACCTCGCCTGGTTCCTCCTGAATCCCATCGCCAGAAGATCCCTGCTGATTTTTGAGAACCATCTTGGAACAGCACCTCACGATGGACAGAACAGCCTGAGCTGTATGCTACACTAATAATATAAAGGAATTTCATGTTTGCCCTCTGCTTGGGAGAGAAGCCACTCATGGTTAATTACACTATTGGGAACTATAATTCAGCAACACCTGAATATCCCAACCCTGTTCAAATATATTAAAATATTTTGATGCTAAACACAGGAAAATAGCACAGCTACTATCTATAGCCGTTCATGGACCCAGGGACACCATCATTTCCAGCGGTGGGATACCACAGGGTTAACTACTGGTTCGGGATTTACGAGGGTCGGTGATTTATGATGTGCTTCCCTGCACGCTGTGAGCCGCGTGCCTGTAAATCATAATCAGCACACTGGGTGCATAGAAGCAGCCTTTGAAACAGCCCTCTTTTCCTACTTTTTTAACTGCAGCTGTGCCTCGTTCAGCAGCTGAAGTTGAAAAATCAAGAAATAAAGGTCAGGTAAGAGTCCAGGTGGGCAAAAACATCAGCATAGAACCAGTTCTATGTCTGCTGCTCTTCAGAGCTACCAGTTCTACAGAGGTGGACAGAACCGGTAGAAACCCACCCCTGATCATTTCCTCCTTCTGAGAATTGAAAATAATTATTTTCATTATTTTCTTTAGGCTCCATGTGGCTCCAGGGATGTCTAAAGTAAAGGCAGCTGGCAGAAAGGAAAGAGACAATCTGAGGAAGAAGCAGAGGAAGGCTGTGGAAAGTAATGAAAGAAATTGGGGAGTTTTGCAGGTTGACCCAACTTGGCTGGAATGAAGGAAACAGTGTGTCAGTTTGGGAGATCTGGGGAAAGTTAGGTGAGGATTGGTGACAAATTTTTGGGTAATTGAACAAGAGTTTAAAAAGAGTGCTTGTGCTTGGGAGTTTGTATTCAGAATTTTGAACAAGTGACTTATCATTTAGCTTTACCTATTTAATCTGCTGTGGAGTGTTTAATGACTAGCTACATACATCACTGAAGTCTTTTTTTTCCCTTAGAAAAAAAAAACCTAGGAGTTTTAACATTTCAAATGTCCCTGCTTGCCCAGAAAGTTTGGAAATCTGCACAGTAATCTGCATTTGAGATTACAGCATAAAACAAGTAGAGCTACATCAAAGATTAAATACAAGGAACATTATACCCAACGGAGGACAAGAATACATTACAATATAAATATAAGCTGACATGCCTGTGACCAGTTATCTACTTTCTGACTGTTTTTCTTGTGCAGGCAAATGAAATATATGGGAAGACTATGGATACATGTATAAGAATATTTACACATATGAGGAGAAGTGAAGTCCTATTGAAGATGTTAGCATGATCAAAGATGAATTCCATTTATATTGTTTTAGTTTGAATAATATAAATAGGAATTGTATCTTTAACCATTCCAGTGAGCAGTAGGGCGAAGGGCAGTATCTGAGTACTCTAAATGTATAACACTTAAGTTTTCAGTATCTCCTTGAGGCCATCTAATGGCTATCTGAATTTCTGCAACTCTGATACAAAAATCCTAATGAATGACAACGCATTGTCAATTTATCATCTCTCTCCAAAATAGCAGACATTCTTGCAATTGAGGGTAATCTAATTCATAATTTAATTATCCTACCCCAGATGACTTGGACTATATAAAGTTCAAATGAATATGGCCAATAAGCAATGACTGAAGTTACTAGTTAAAGGTATGATTTTCAAAAGTGTGCATCCAGAGTGCATCACTCCTAACTTGAAAATTGCTTCCCTAATTATAGTACTACGTATGCTCCAGTTTGCCCAGTGAGCACATAACCATCCTAACTGGGCAACATTATACCTGCAAATATTACTGTATTAAAAAAAATATTACTGTAACAAACTATAAGAATGCGATTACTATGCATCTGCTAAAAAAATAAGTATTGTACTGAATATCTTGGATTTATAAATATACATATGCTGCGGAAGCATAGTTCCTTGAAACCCATTTACACACTTCAGCAATATCAACAAAAAAACTGGGATGGGGAAGAGGATTTAGAAAATATTAAAATGTAATTGGGGCAGTGTATTTTTCTCCTCAGTAAGTTTGAGTGCCTCGCTTAGATTCTGAAAGTAAAATTAGGAAGAAAGCAGCCTGACATGTTTCTCCCCATGTTTACTGTTCAGTTTATAGATTTCAAGGACCTAGCATTTCAATTTCAGTAGTGATGATCTGGAATACACTTTTATTCAGTTTTTATTGCATAACAGATTAGAAAGGCCTATTACCAGATCAAGTCACTTCAGCAAGAATAGCCTAAAGACATTATTTTATATTTTATATTTAACTTCTGTGTAAAAATTGTGATGTTGGATTGGGACAGGCTAAACAAAGAATTCAGATGATTGTATCAAAAGTAACGAACAGAGGAAAAAAACAGCAGATAGACAGAACTTGTAAAAAAATGGTCTCCCATAATAAGTCCTAATGATTAAATTTAGGGCTGATTCCATCTACAGCTTATCAGTAATGTAACAGAAAATAGATCAAGCTCTATGGGACTACTCAGTTTGGTTTATCTATTTTCTTCATTGAATAAATTTAAATCAGTTGACTTGGTAATAGGCACAGAATATTTGATAGGATTTTAATCTGGCTCATATCTAAATGGACATTTTCAAAAAGAAGCTTCTAGACATAAATGTAGCATGGAAGAGGCCTTATGCTTATGGCATCCCTAGCACACCACTTTTAATATATGCTAACCTTTTTTCCTCCTGCCTATAACATCACCATGTCAAGACACCTTGAATACTTTTATAAGTAGACAAGCCTGATATAAATCTAACAAACAAATATATTAGGAAATCTCAACATGCTGTATTCAATAGTCAAGCTTGAACTAGAAGCCTCTTCAGTTCTGTCAGACTTAGGGCACAAACCTGATTGCCCCTTTCTCCTAGTTGTAGATTGGAAATACAAAGGAAAAGTATTCCCAATAAAAAACTGCCATCTTCTGAAGAGCAGATAGTCTTTGTTTCTTGCCAGCAAGTTTCATTATTGCAATTGCTTAGGTTAAATCAAGTGATACTTTGGCTCTTCTTGCTTGTTTTTAGTTTAGCCATTCAGAAAAATCGGAGACTGAGTATCTCTGACAATCCAAATAACGTATTTCTCTAAGAGTTAAGAACCAATTTGTACTACAAGCTTAGATAGAGGACAAGAAAATGGGGCAAGCTAAATCTGAATCAGTAATTATGAAAGGAAGCCATTGATCTGTCCAGATCCCACTCTAAATAAAAATCATTTGTGGGTCACCTGGAAAGCCTTTGCTGTAGGAATTAGGGAGGAAAAGTGGTGGCAAAGAGGGAGGGGCACCACTACTAACAAGGAACCAAGCAGCTTTGCAGGAGGTGGTTAATCCAAAAGAAATCAAGCAGTTTTGCAGATGTGTCATGCAGGATGCAACACCCTATATAATCTGAATGAAATACAATATTTATATAAAGGAGTCAAGGAAAAAAAGCAATTTATTAGTGCAGTCAGCACAACTGAACAATAAAACACAAAATGCAACCATGATTTGGATACTGGCAGAAGACATGACAATTTCTATTGGATGTTTTAAAGCACAAGGAAGAGCAACAGCAGGACACTGAGGAGAAAGACAAGGTGTGTTAGGAGAACAACATTAAGAGATGCAGTTAGCTCAAGATGCAGTTATTAGGTTGGATTTAGCAGCTTTTTTTCAAATTCCTGAGCAACAGGGACTCTTGGTTAGAAGTAATCTTCAACAAATAAATCCCCTTTCAAAACATGTCATATTACAGACATGAACACAACCCATTCCACCCCTAAAACTGACCTGATTTTTGATGCACATTCCAAGTATTTTAACATGACTTACAAAGAGTAGTACTATTCAAGGAACTTTTAAGATACTTATAAGTAATAATTCACAGCACTAGAAACAGTTATCAGGGACAGACTTGGTTTCTAAAATAAAATTCTACCGTCAAAGAGGTGTGGACGAGGAAGACGAGAGAGGAAGAACAAAGCAGTATGTCAGGAAAGATTAAAATGAAAGATTGCGGGAAATGAGGACCCAGCAGAGCTGAAAAATGATGCAAAACCCATCCATCAGATTTGCAAAGAAGGCCACCAAACTGAGTCTTCAAAGCACAGGCATAAAAGAAAATCTGAAACAGCATCTGCCTGGCAAATGTTGAGAATTATTCACAATCTTTTATTTGTACAAATGATGGAAGGAAAAGAGTTGCTTTTGTTAGGTGACTGAAATTGAACTACTGTATCTTCCTCCAGGGTCCCCTCTCTCTTCTCTTTCATAGAAGACGTTGCCAGTAACCATCAGGAATGAGAACCGTATTGCTATAACATGGATTCTCCACTATGGGCTCATCATGTAATATTAGGCCGCTTACTATTGCACATAATGAGAAAATTTCCCATGCTGCTTCTGGTGAGAGCACAAGGTCTTCTCAAGCCATTATTCCCACTGAGGATTTCTGGAGCAATTTTCTTTATCCCAGACATCTGAAGAAGCAACTGTTTGTCTGACATGATCCAAATTCTGCACCATTGCAAACCTCTGATACCAGAGCGTTAAGAAAATCTGTATTAAACACTAGGAGAAGAAAGTCAAGCCTGGTTTAAATATTCCTAGTCACAGAAGAATATTTAGCCTATGTAATATATGAAAGCCGCTCAGAATGGACTGTATAGCAAAACACTTCAATCACAGCAACTTTAACTGCTCCTTTATCAATGCATTTATTCCTTGTCGTCAAGAACTCCAGCAGAAATGTTTTAAGCAATTAACAAATATTTAAAGCATTGGAAGGAAGTTTATATATATATAAACAGAAACCAAAGATGGCAAATAAATTAAATTTGACAGGGAAACTAAATTTGAAGCCATTCCTAGCTACTGTATTTTAAAAATAAAATAAAAGAAAAACATACAAGCACAAAAATAATACAAAAGACTGAACACAATCAAAATGTGAAAAAAGAAAATAAATACAGATGATTTTTAAAAATAGGCAACGTAATGAGACTACATAAATCTGAGTCTTTCTGTGTTTTCTTCAAAAGGTTATGAAAGTTGATACAACTTTAAATGGCACATGCAATTTAGAAGGACCATTTCTGATCAGGTGGAGTGATGTGTACGATTGAAGGCTTGCTTCTTATCAGAAAGGAGAAGTCCACCAAGCATCCAAGATGCTTCAGCAACCTTTCAAGAGCATGGAGAAAACTGATCTCTAGACATTAGGAGAATCACATTTTATCCTGCAGTGGTGGTAACAATGCTACAAAGCTACAGAATGTGACTTCCTTTGAAAACCAAGCCACAATAGGAAAGGACCGCTTCTTAATGTAAACACATCCAAAATGAGTTGCAGATTGTTCTCCAAATGATGCAGCTTTTTGGCTCCACAAAACAGTTTATATTGAAGGATCTATTGATGCATACATTTGGCATTACTTACAACTCCAACTTGGCATCTGTATTTTCATGTTTTACTTTTCCCTTCGCTCAAAATCCCTCTCCACATAAAAGCTTAAAACTTATCTTAAAAGTACTGTGTAAATCCCATTACTTCACAGAGATGCCTTAGAGGAGAGAAGCCAAACGGACCTGGAAGTGATGGGCTAAAATTCTTCAGGATAACTTTCAGCTTCTCAAAATCTTAAGTCACGGTTTACAGATCCAAAACAGGAACCAGGCTACATAGGCCAATGCAGTCATATCAGGAGTTCAAAGACTTTATATGACTGAAGACCACAGCTCTTTCTGGAACAGGGAGGAACTTATGCTCCTTTGTAGACATTTGGAAATCTTTGTCAACATCAGACCAGGGTTAATGATCATAAGGAGAAGGGAGTGCAGCATGGCATTTTGCATAAATTCCTGGGCTCATGCCCAGTATAATTAAGGAATAGCATTTTATTCAACAAAGAGAGGAATGATGCCCTGATATAGCACAACAAAACAGATTCAGTGGGCTTAAGAGTTGGAGCTTCTCTCTCTCTTTATATATATATGTATGTATGTATGTATGTATGTATGTATGTATGTATGTATGTATGTATGTATGTATGTGTACAAGCACGCTGTTCTATCATCTCTGTTGAGTCTTTAAATTTCCTCCACTCCATGTGCAAATATCATCACCAGGCCTGGTTCTAGCACCATCTCCTCTCCCATGTGCTGATTCTCACAGGCCATCACAACCACAGCTTGTTTGCCTGGGATGCGTTTGGCCACATAGTTTTCATAATAGCGTCGGTTCATCTGGCGAGTTTCTAGGGTGGCCAAGCCCTGGGGCCAGTTCCGTTCATGGGCATTTTCAATCAATTCATTGATGATGGATGTGGGGCATCCACTTTCCACCAAGGAACGCTTGATTACAGCTTGGAGTACAGCATCTGGTGTAGAGATCATACCACCCCACCGGGTTACCCGGGCTGGCTGCAAGGAATTCACCCACCTAGGAGTCAAGTGAAAAGAGTCACACAATGAGAAAAAAAAACAGATGAAACCAATAGCATTACAATGAAAGACTGGAGAGCAACATTTCTTCTTCTTTTTGGGGGGAGGGGGTATTTCTGATCAAGTGGATGATAGTTGCCTGCCAAACAATCATGATGAGAAATGTTCAGGTCTATTTGGACTACACCCTGTCATTAAGCACAAAGTATTATATTTCTATCATAAAATTAACTTCATCTAGGGAAACAGAAACCAACCGGGCAAATATATATAAATATATATAAACTTTTCACTTTTAAAAAAAAGTATTTCAAACTTTATACAGTGATCTTGGAGATGTTTTGAAGGTTTATTTTCTTTATGGCAGCCATGAAGAACCTGGGTTCGTCCAAGCACTCTTGATCCCTTAATAAATCTAGCCTGCATAGTCACAGATGAAGAAATTGACCTGGACTTCCTGTTGACCCTCATAAGCTGTGATCTCTCTAGAATAGGGGCGTCATACTCGTATCGTCATGGCAGTGTCACGTGATGTATCGGGACTTTTTTCCCCTTCGTTAAACCGGGCAGGGACAGGGACAGCACATGATGCATCTGGCCTACGGGCCGCAAGTTTGACACCCCTGGTCTAGAACAATCTCTCATTCCTGTGGCTCTACATTGTGTAGGATGATGCACCAGGACTTATCCTGAAATCACTGCCTCTGAGGTTTACTCTTAAGGCGATGACATTATGAATCCTTCTAGCATTGCTCCCAATTCTGTTTGTCCTAATTTGTTCAGGAATATTTTTTTATCTACATAATCACTCGCATACCACCCATTTCCCAGGGTGGTTTACACAATCAGGCTCTTTTGAAATGAGAACTATGAAGTCTCAAAGTCTTAATAATTCTAACAATGGGACACCAAAGTGGTATCAGTTGGTAATCCAGACATGTTCCTTGGCACTAGATAACATCTTCAGTGGAATTTAGGGTAGGTCAGTGTCTGTGTTCTGCTCATAAGGGCTTCATGTGGTCAGTAGGTCTTGTGATGGTGAGGTCATATCAGGTGTGGGTTATGTCAAGTGAGGGTTGTGATGGGTCTTGTGATGGGAATCATGTGAGGGTCATTTGGAGTTGAAGAGCTGGTTGGGGGGGTTGCATGGGTTGGTTGATGGTTGGTGCCATCTCTGGTTAGCTATGTGGTTGATTTGAATTCTGACGGGTTCATAGATTGGTTGTAGGTTGATGTGTCTGTTGATGGAATTGCTTGTGCAGTGCCAGGCTTCAATAAACTCGTGAGCGTAGTGAGTGGTAGCATGACCGATGATGCTTGTATCACTCCAATTGAATTGGTGCTGTTCAGTGTCAGTGTGGGTAGAGATTAGGGATTGGGAATTGTGGCTTTTGGGAAGTATTATGGGCTCCTGAGTGCTTTCTGAGCTTTTTGCTTGCAGATGTTTCATCTTCATTCAGCATAATGACAAGTGCTAGGTTTGAACAACCATACTTGATAGCATAACATATAAATGTACCCCATAATTTTTCCTACAGAAGTTTGCTCTAATTCTCAATTATTTCCCACCACTATTCACTATTGCTTTTTCCAACCCACACCACAACTCTTCCAGCCCAGCACTAGTGAGATATTAGTACTTACTCAAGGATTTCATTATATTCAATAGTCTCCTCCAAATTCTGCAGGTTGGGATTGACACTACGTATCGCTCGCATGTATGCTTTTAACAACTGTATGTCCCGTTTCTGCAAAAATGGATATTACATTAACTTAACTAATAGGACCCAGAGGCTACCCTGCATCAATAAAAAATTTCCATGATACATTGCACACAGCTTAATTTACTATAGTAATCACTAACATTTATTAATGCTCAACACTTTACAAATTAACAGTGTGCAGCAATGCAGATTCAAAGCAGAAATGGAGATTTGAACTGCACTGGGTGTCCTGTGACCTATCAGCAACCCCTTGAACAAAGTTGCCTCTTTGCCCAGGCTTGGATTTTGGGTCCAGGCGAAGGCATATTTGATTCAAAAAGATGCAGACAGGATCCATGTGACTTCCTCCCCACATATTAAATCACGTTTAGAGTCTAAAATGTTGCACGATGCTAATATACATGTCCAGGGAATACAGGTAGTCCTTGACTTGCAACTTGTTCACTTAGTGATTGTTTCAAGTTACAACAACACAAAAGTGACTTACAAACTGGTCCTCGGACTTACAACCATTGCAAAAATCCCCATGGTCACGTGATCAAAATTGGGTAGCTGCCATGCATTTATGATGGTTGCAATGCCTTGGAGTTACACAATTGCCATTTGTGATCTTCCCAGCCACCTTTCAGCAAGCAAAGTCAATGGGGTAACATTGATTCACTTAACAACTGCAGGGATTTCCTTAACTGCGGCAAGAAAAGATCGTAAAACTGGGTGCAACTCATTTAACAACTGCCTTGCTTAACCATGGAAATTCTAAACAATGGATCAATCGTTGGTCATAAGTCAAGGATTATCTGCATACGTAACTCTCAACTTACAACCATTTGTTTGGTGTCCATTCAAGGTTACAACAGCACTGAAGAAAGTGACTTATAACTGGTTTTCACACTTATGACCGTTGCAGCATCCCTGTGGTTAAGTGATCAAAATTCAGATGCTTGGCAACTGCCCTGTATTTATGATGCTTGCAGCGTCCTGGGGTCACATGATAGTCTTTTGCGACCTTCTGACAATGGGGAAGTCAGATTCATCTAACAACCATTCTACAAACTTAACAACTGCAGTGATTGACTTAAAAGCTGCAGCAAGAACAGTCATAAAATGGAGCAAAAGTTACTTAATTATTGTCTTGCTTAGCAATGGAAATTTTGGGCCCAACTGTGGTCATAAGTCGAGGACTCCCTGTGCTCACAATTAGGCACATTTTCACTTCAGTAAAAGATGTACAAAGAAACTTTCTAAAAATACAGCCCCGTTCTCATTCCTCTTGTTTAGAAAAGGTCAGTGGATCCTTTAAACCACCTGGCCATTTGACAAAGGAAAGAAAATGCAATACCTGCTCTGCTAATTGATGCTTATGTTCTGCAGACGTCTTTTCCAATTCAGCTATTCTTGTCTGTTGCTGCTGCACTACTGACCGTAAATGTTTTATACAGTTATGATTCGGCAATTCGTCTTTGGGCATTTCCAAGCTGCACAGAGAAGTAACTACAATTGAGTGCCTAGAAAAAAACTGTTTAGGTGGATAAGCAACCAAGAACAGAGGTAAAAGACTCTTGCTACTCTAAGAAAACTGAGCTTGAAAATGACAACTCCCAGGCTACCAGTTGCCAACACTGTGCAATTTGGTTATACCTGATGCATCACAAAAGCCATTTCACATTGACAAAACAGACAGCACAGTTATTGCTGCCCTCACTAATGTTCCAGATCATGCTGTCATGTGTGATCTTTATCATCAGACAAGCAGGGAATGATGACACTGCTGGGTCATGCTCAGACATACATACACAAATTTGGCAAATACTCACCCGCATCCCTGTTCACAGGTCACAGGCCGCTTTGGATTGTGTTCGCAGTCATTGAGGTGAGACATCAGGTTGTCAAGCCGCACTATAGCTGTGCAACCAAAAACAGCGTTGTCACACGTGATTTGCAGCTTAGATAGCATATTACGCATGATCCGGGGTACAGGGCGCAGGTGAGCCACAGTCACAACGCTTCGGTCGACAGGACACGTCTGCTGTTGGGAGAACCACTGGGTGATACAGGCATTGCAAAAAGCGTGCTCACAATGAGGCGCCTGTGTAGAGAACAGAACCAAGCATGCCAAGTTAGATTACATCAGGTTTGCTGCTCAAGTTGATGTGGACTCCTAGCTTTCCATGCAGCTTCTTTCACCGAATGCTTTTCACTAACAGAATGGGAAATACTGCAGGACAGAACATCCATCGATCAATTAATGCAACCAAGCTATCAAGGGCATATGAGAACATCAGTTCATTCTGGTTGTTGTAGTGAGAACCTATCAGGGAAAAGTTGTAAAAATCACCCAGCATAATTATTCATTGTCAGGTGTTAATTTCTGTCCTTCACATCAACCCTATTACCGATTACCCTGTATTTGCCAATTCTGGATTAGTATAAATAAGTGAGAGAAAAGATATATAGTTACTTCCTTGTATCGTATTCCAATATACCCTCGAAGTAGAAAAAAAATGATTTGATATGAACATCACAAATGTACGTCCCAAAACAAAAAGCACAAAGTCAAGCCTCTAAATATGGCACAGTTGTCATTCCAGCTTTTCCAAGTATAATTTATTTACATGTTAATATACTTTATAAACTTAGTTCTTTGTCTCTACTTCCAAGTACTGTTGTTTGGAGGAAATGAAGATGATTAATTTCTAAAAGAGCTAAATCAGGCAAAAGTCCGTGACCAGGTAGCCTACCATGCAGATTCTATAAAATTTTTGAAGATCAATTACTTCTTCCAATGAAGCACTATTCTATTTTACAGGGGAATCTTATACCAGACTATTGGAAGGATGTATACATTTCTTTAATACCCAAAGATGGACTGGGTTTAATTTCTGAAGAGTTATAGGCCAATCTCTTTCCTTAATAATGATTACAAATTCTTTACATCTATTTTAGATGAAGTTTTACAGGATTACATACATGAAGACCAGCGTGGCTTCTTACCTAAAAGACAATTGAAAGATAATGTAAGAGTAATTTTGAATATAATTGAATATTTACAGCAATGTAGCGTCAAACAGGTTGCATTAATCTTTCTGGATGCAGAAACAGCTTTTGACAATTTGAACTGGGCCTTTATGTTTAAAGTACTGGAAAAGATGGGGTTTGGATTGGGCTTTATACAGGGTCTGAAGTCCATCTATGCGCTCCAGAAAGCTCAAATCATGATGAATGAAGACTTTACAAAACCAGTTCAAATCCAAAAGGGAACAAGGCAGTGATGTCCTTTATTCCACTTTATTATTTATTTTAGTGTTGGAACTGTTAAATAGAGATGTTAGACAGGATAACAGAGCAAAAGGCCTACAAATTAAAGCATAATTCACATGTTTTTCCTGAAAATAAGACTCAACCAGAAAATAAGCCCTAGCATTTTTCAGGATGTTTGTAATATAAGCCCTACCCCGCCCCCCAAGCTCCAATTAGTCAGCCCTCTGGGAGTGGAGGAGAGAGTATGACCAGCACAGGAGGCAGTGAACATGCGGGGGCCGATGGTGTCCAGCAGCAGCCGCAGTCTACAAGCCCCTTGGCTGGCACTCTGGGGTTGCGTAGCCTGCGCAGCACAGGTGCGTCTGTGCACTGTGACCACCGGTCCGGCCTGCCAAGCAACAGGTGGAGGCAAAGGCACAGAGAGAGGCACATGATCTGACCTGCTGGATATACCACATAGCCGGCTGCCCACTCTGTCCCACTGTCTGTCCTTGCTTGCCCGCAGCCGCGATGGGATGTCTGGCAAGCTGGATTGCCTGCCTCCGCTTGGAGGGCCAGTCCCGCGGTAGCAGTACTTTAACTCACCTGTGCTGCTCAGGCTCCGTAGCTTCAGTGTGTGCCGGCCAAGGGGTCGGCAGGCTGCAGCTGCTGCTGAACACCATCAGCCCACACACGCCCGCCACCTCTTATGCATCATGTGATGATCTGCTTTATGACCACCACATCTTATCACAGTAAGTGGCAGGCTCTATTACAGATATAATTCAAGAACCTCTCATATTACTTTCAGTTCTACAATAAGGTTCCTACATGTTTTTCTTGGGTTGTTTTAGATTTTCCCTACATATGTTGCACTAAACACTCCTTTGCCTGCCAAGCTTATACCTTATGCTCCCATGTGTGCCTAAAAAGAAGCTGCAGAAAATCAACCAGCTGAAAATCAGAAGATTACAAATTTAATAAAGTATCTCTGAAATAACAGAGTCCAAATGTCTGTTTCCCTTTAAAGGCAGAATGTAGCCACCTAGCAAGACATTCATAAAATGTAAGAATTACATTGGGGTAAGGACACAGTCTTATCATAACTAAACTACAACTATTGCAGAACAATATTAACTCATACAAAGTAATATTCTCATGATTTTAGTCTCCGTGATTTGCAATTCAGTTTTTAGCAGAGAAATTATGACCGGAACAGAACGGAAGAACTGGCAATGTCCCCTTTGAGTCCCAATTTCAATCTTCCCTCAAGCATGTAAGCTTTCCTTTTTGATAACCGTTATGTGAGGCTGCATTGCCCATCACCCTCACCTGGCTGAAGCTGCTTGTAACAATAGCCTGACATATTAAGAAGGGTTGATAGAGGAATCCGATATAAACAATCCTGAGACAAGCAAGACCAGTGGGCGAAATCAGTGAAACAAAAGAAATCTGATGTGATAGTTAAGACATTGTTCTGGGATCAGGAAAAAAAGCAGGTCGAAGTTCAGAAGCTCGTTGGTAATGCTGAGCTAATCACGTTTTCAATCCAACCTGACTCTCAAGGTGGTTGCTATGAGGAAGGGCTCCAAGAGAAAAGATACGACATCAGGTATCATAATATGATGAAGAAAAGAAAGCAGCATCCTGTGTTTCTGTGAATGGGAGAAAATTTTACCAAAGTCTTCTGTGCCATTCATACCATGAAGAACAAATGTTAAAAATATCCTAAGCAAAGTCAGGTTAAATACTAGAATATTTTTTCAGAATATATATATATTATTAACTGAAATTCTGCATCCTCCCCACTAACATGCTTAATACCTGCTAAATGGAGTACCAGGATGCTGTCATCTAATTATTATCAAATTACATTTATACCTGCACTATATAGGTCCTAATTATGGCTTCACAGTTCATTTTATAGCACTGTTGTAAAAACTATTCCTAAACAGCAGCAAAAAAAAAGTAAATAATGACACAGACTCTATATAAGATAGTAAAGAGTCAGATCAAGTTTCCTGTATAAAAGAACATTCTTTTATATAGTTTTTATCTTTTTAAGATTGTAAGTTGCCCAGGGTTACCTTATGGTAGGATGGGTGGCTAATAAATTTTACAAATAAATAAATATTTACATGTAAGACCTCTTTGCATGGAGAATTTGTTAATAATTCAGCTTTTCTTATGAACACTCATAAGGATAAACTTTCCTTTTACAAACACTCCTTATAATAGCTAGCGATTGGACCTCAGCCATTTAATTTTTTTAATTTACCATACAAGATATTTTTTTTACTTCAGCAAAGCAAAATTAATGTCATTAAAAACTATTTACCTTTATGACTTCATTATTTGACAACCAATTATTTATCTTGCATTATTAAGGGAAAAGATGGTTTATATGGCATTAAGCTGATGATAGCTAGAAGCAAAGATGAATATATACTTACAACTCCCAGACAGTAATTCCACATTGCTCATAAATTATGCTGGTATATTCAATTCTATGCTTACGGCAATGGAAACTTTTGCTGTGTCACACTTGATCTTAGCCAAAAGGCCAAGAAGCCAAAGCTGTCTCACACTACTCACTATTATTTCCATTAGCCTTACAGCACAAGACTTTCTAACGCGTACTGAATGAACAAATTTTGAAATATAGGTTAGATTGCATAATACTGCAATAACCAAAGAATGTATCTAAGAAAAAAATATTTGACTCATTCATGAGAAATAATCCTGAAGATACAGTTGAATTCTTAGCTGCCACAAATAGAATGAAGCACCTCACCCTTCAATGCAAATCACTATGATTTCTACTTTACTTTTTATAAAAATAAGAATAAAAGTTCTAAAACTTCAGTAGGCAGGTTGTCCCTTAATGACAATCTGAAAATAGGCCTGATACAGTTCAAGCCTGATATGTCTGGTTTTCATAATACTGTATATTGAAATACTGAAAAATTACTTTTTAAAACTAATACTAGCTTAAAACCACAAATCTTCAGAATAATTATCAGAGAATGTAATAGTTTTATTTCTATAATATTTATTAAGCTCCTACACTGTATTTCATCCTGTATTTTGAACTATGTGTTAAAAGCTATTTTAATCAGTTACACGGGTGTAACATGCAGAAATCAGCTTGATTGTGGGATAAAATCTCCATGAAAAATACTCAAACGCAATCTAGATCTTTATGCACTGAGCATTCTTGATACTATACAGAATATTTACAACAGTAATATCCTCAGAGGTGGGTCTGAAAGACATTAACGTAATATATTTTAACATATCCATCCATGGAAGAGATTGTCTGCCTGTGGGCTTTCTTCCTGAGCACCATTTTGGCTCTTACCTCTTTGTAGCCAACTTCTAGCGGAAATAGAACTTCCCATGTCTGCAGATGCCACCAGAGCATTCAAGCACATCCAGTGCAAAAACACAAATAGATCTGTTCTGCAGGGATGGGTACTTGGTGCGGCCTTGTTTTAGCTTGCCTTCTACTGAAGAGACCCACAAAATAAGTAATTTTATATAGATATGCAATGTAGATAATATATATAGCTTCATTCTAGAACCAGGATAGGTAACCTCATTGGCTCATTGGTTATATGTAGCCTCCAGATCATTGTTATGGTGCTACAGTCTTCTGCTCCCACTTTCAATATTTGGCTGCAACCTTTACAAAATTTAGCAATGTAATTGTCCAGGTGTTAAAAAAAATACCTCAAGCAAAATAAGCTTAATGCTTTTATTTTATGGCACAACACAAACAAGAAGCCAATGTTTTCAGCACTACCTCTTCCAAAAACCATGTAAGATCATACTTCGTGGCCAATTTTTTCTCATGCCGAAGTTATGGATATAAGGAGAACAAGCGGGATAAAGAATAGTCCCTGCCAGTTCCCTGATGGAGAGAGAAATATCAATAATGCAAGTACAGGTTTACATCAGTTTACAATAGTTCGTTTAATGACTGTTCAAAGTTACAATAGATTGAAAAAGTAACTTATGACCGTTTTTCACACTTATGACTGTTGCAGCATCCCCATGGTCATGTGATCAAAATTCAGATGCTTGGCAATTGACTCATGTTTATGATGGTTGTAATGTCCTGGGATCACGTGATCCCCTTTTGCAACCTTCTGACAAGTAAAGTCAATGGGGAAGCCAGATTCACTTAACAACCATATTACCTAACTATGGCCATAAAATGGGCCAAAATTCACTTAACAGCTGTCTTGCTTAGCAACAAAAATATTGGGCTCCATTATGGCTGTAAGTCCAGGACTACCTGTACAGTATCTATAAGATCACTGTATTTTGGTTGATTGAATGTTAAGGTTGAATATTATTGCAGCCACACAATGGTCATATTGACACGATGCAGTAATCCACAAAGCTTAGTTAGCACAAGTATGCCCACAAACATTTTTTTCTACGGCACCCCAGCTATCAAACCAGATGTCTGTTGTTGGCTTGCTGTTGAATTATTGTGCTAACAAGACAGATGCAGCTATGGCTAGAAATACTGTAAGTACTGTACATCCTGTTTTTAAAGAAGTTACTGAATTATAAACAAACGATACATGGGTGTTTCTATAACGGTATATGTGGCAAGGCGGGGGAGGAGTCGGCAAGTTTATTCACATTCACTAAGCCTTACAAATTACTCTATATGTGGTCAGAGTTCTGCCAACGAATGCCATTTTTAAATCTGCAAAGCAAGCAAGCTATCCAAAACCATGTAGCTAAATCCATCTTTTCAAGGAAACCTTGCCCTCCCTGTCCCCTCCCCTCAAAAAAAATAAAGGAAGAGATCAATCCCTACACTATTGATTAAAAAAAACAGTACTAAGCTATATTGTAAAAAAAAGGTAAAGGTTTCCCCTGTCCAATCATGTCCGACTCTAGGGCACGATGCTCATTTCTGTTTCTTGGACATGGGGAGCCAGTGTTGTCCGAAGACATTTGCTGTGGTCATGGAGCCAACATGGCTATATTCCAAAGGTGCACGGAACACTATTACCTTCTCCACTGAAGTGGGGAAGTGGTACCTATTAATCTACTTGCATTTGCACACTTTCAAACTGCTAGATGGGCAGGACCCGGGGCAAGGAACAGGAGTTCACCCCATTGCACGGCGCTCAGATCTCAAACCTGGGCTGTCACTTTTTCAGCTGACAAACTCAGCACCTTTAACTGCAGTACTTAAGGTTAATTCATTTATGATGGTTGCATGTTGCAAATACATATGTATTTTTCCATCTATTCTAGAAATAATGTTCCTTCTGAAGAGGTGCGCAGTGTGTGAAAACTAGTCAAATCACAAAGAAAATGGTTTGCCCTTTAATCCTTTTAGATCAATTACTATATACCAATTCAGCCTTGCAAAATCAATGACTTTAGATTCCATGGGACTGGAGTGGTTTAGAAATTGCTTTGAATAACTATTTTATTTCTGAACTTCTAAATATAATACAATGCACTTGACACGAAGAAAAGTTGCCTCTTGCAGAGACAAAGAACAAATGGAAAAGAACATAGAAAGACAGTTTTATTCAATTTTGCCCAAAAGGAAAGCGATACGGAATTTAAGACACACGCCTTAAGCACAACTCATACACCCCCATTGTTTGCATCCTTTCCTCTCTTCTCAGTGAACTAAATGAAACTTTCTCATTGTAAAGGCAAAGGAAAACCTGTCCGGAACAGCAAATACTGTACTGCTTTTCTGTATGAATAGTCGTACCTCAATTTAGAATATTTTTATAAAGGCAGCGATAAACAGAAACACACCTATAAGATTATCTGTTACTTTGCAGCATCATTATAAATTCCTAACATCTTCCTGACCCAGAAAGTTTTGTTAGCTTTTTTTTTGCGTGTATGCTTTTGAATCACTATTGGATGAGCTGTCATATTTCTTCACTATATGTATGAAAACATTGTATGAATCAACTAAAACTTATTCAGAGGATTACATAATTATGACTTTTTTTTGTATAATATCCACAACTTTTAATTTGTTATATATTTAAATGTTATATATACACGCAAAACTTGTCAAGAATAGACAAATATTCTCTCTCTCTCTCTCTCATATTAACTAACTTAGTTTTATATTTTGCTTTGGAAAACTAGTGCTGTTAATTTAAATAAACTTCACAATGATTAGCATATTGTGCTGAAATTTTCAAATAATTTCCCCCCTAAACAAAAAAATTTAAACCTGGACATTTTTAGCTGAAGCAGTTGAACTGAAATAGAAGTATAAGAGTGCTTAAATTAACTTTTAACTACAATATATTTATTACATTTATATTCTACCTTTAATCCAGAAACCTAATCCTATCCCGCACAAAACCAACAGTTTGTGGGAATAGATTAGGGCAAAACTAGCTCAAGGTTCCACACCATGTTTCAATGGCTAAGAGTACACTACAGCTTAGGCCTTCCCATGACTGGTGCAACACCTTAATCTCTACACCGTGCTATGTTTCTCTATATGAGTAAGAAGGACTTAATACATAATTGCTTTATAAAACCTGTATACAAAATATATATTAGTTAAGTTGTTCTTTACCACCTACCTGCACTGGCTCCTCCAAAACCCCACTGCAAATGGGGCAAATAAGATCTTCATCAACATCCCCTTGAAAACGTGCTACATCATACCCCATTTCTCATCACCGATGCCAAAACACTGAGGTGGGGAAAAAAAGCAGGAGAAAGAAAAATTATGTATTTGAATTTTCATGACAAGAAGCTCTACGCATGCATTTCAAAAATGTTATTTGGGTGGAATCAGTTAGAAATACTTCATCTAATTAGGTTGCCTGCCTACTAACCTGATATGGCTGCCTGCTAAGTCACAGATTCACAGAGAAAACTACAAGTCTCTAAGGAACAGGATGTCACACGACAGAGAAAAAAAAAACCTGACTCAGTCCCGTTTTCTCTAAGATTAAATTTCTACAGTTTTACTAGGCTATTACTACCAGATTAGATACTTCACTCCACACTATGTTATTATTCACTTCTTTGTAGGCAGTTTGATATACAGTAGACCTCAACTTACAACCATTCATTTAGTGACCATTTGAAGTTACAATAGTGCTGAAAAAACTGACAACCATTTTTCACACTTATGACCGTTGTAACATTCCCCAGGGTCACATGATCAAAATTCAGATGCTTGGCAAATGCCATGTATTTATGATCGCTTGAGGTCATGTGATCACCTTTTGAGATCTTTTGGCAAGCAAAGACAATAGGGAAGCCAGATTCACCTAACAACAGTGTTACCAACTTCACAACTGCAGTAATTCACTTAACTGGGGCAAGAAAGGTAATAAAATGGGGCAAAATTGACTTAACAGCTGTCTTGCTTAATAATGGAAATTTTAGATTCAATTGTGATTGTAAGCTGATGACTACCTATATTCCACACCCTTCTTTTCCATTTTTGCGGGAACCAGAATATATAGGCATCTGACTGTATATACTGAAGGGAGGCATTCTGGAAATCTGAAACTAAACATTTAATGGCGGATCAAGGTATTTCTAGCTATCACCTTGCTAAACAAAGAAATAAATCAAGTTACTCCTAATGTCAGAGAGTACAATATATATATCTTTGCTCAGGAGAGACTACTTCTCAAGTGTATACAAAGCATAAATCTTTCCCCAGAATGTTACAGTAATCAGAAGAGTTTGCAAGAGTACATTAGAAGTAAACTTTCCTTGTTCTCTTAGGACTAACTTGGCACAATTATTGGCAGACATTTTTTACTAGAAGTTGGGACATTTTTGAAAAGCTTGGGATGATTCATTTAAACCTTTTCTTTCTAACATCCCAACAGGATATATCATTTTCTGTTCTGTCACCTCTTCCCTTCATCTTTGCTGTCCTCCCCTTTCTCTTTCCTTCCTTTCCCAGTCTTCTTTCACCTTCTTTTTTTTCTATGTCTGCTAGAAGATTGTGCATTTATTTGCATGTGCATGATTAGTGTGTGTAACAAAATGGTTAATTTCTGCAGATACAGGATCAATTCAGTTTATAAAAGGGGTATTTTAATCTTCTCTTTAACAATGCTTGCAATCCTGCTGAAATGAAAGCCAAAAGGTCACAGGGAAGCAAAACTCAATAGCAGAACAATATAGATTGATTTATAGGTAACTAATTTTAATCTGCTATTATTCTGGCCCTGTCTTTTGGGGAAATGTAACGTCTGGTATGTGTGTGTGTGTGGGGTCAATGCACATGTTTGCAGGGAAGAGAAATTTTCAGGTTTCCTCTCAGGTGACACAGGCACACATTGTCAAGGCTGGGAAGATATACATTGCCTAGTATTATGCTTTTAATTTAATCTTCTTTTTTGTTTGTATGAAGGTTATCTTAAATCCTGCTTACCTTTCTCTTGGATAAAAAACATTACTCATCAATATTTGGGACACTTTTCACAATTATTTTACACAGCAAAACAGTTAATGCTGAAAAAAAATCAGCCTGGCTGGTCACTTTGAATGGACAATAGAGAAAAAGATATGTACAACCAGCAACACCACTAAGCTCTACTATAGAATATACAAATCATAGTCAGTCTATTCTGTCCAGAACGATCCTGTTTGAACAGAGGACAGCAACCATTCAAATTACTCAATACTCACAAGTTTTGCAAAGAAGATCAAGATGAATCATATTTGAAAGGAAAAGGACACCTATGGATTTTTTTTTTACTGAACTGCAAACAAACCTATATCAAGACCAAATCTCAATTTAAAAATGTTCCAATATTAACCACTGGAACTTTATAAAGGCACAATCAGGCCTTGCCAGGCTGTACTTGTTCCCTGCCACCCATCAGCAGGCTCCCCTACACCTGGCAGCAGCTACCTCTGCCTGGCCATGCTTGTGCTGTAGCAGTCACTTATCAACCTATTGACCTTTTCAGGATTTGCAACTTACTGCCAGCATCCCCATTGACTTTGCTTATTGGAAGCCAGAAGGAATTTATAACAGGTCCTTCTTAATGATGGTAACCAGGGTCTACTGGAATTGCTGTCATTAAATGATGTCATCATATCGCGCTTTACAACTGCATTGCTTAACAATGGAAATTCCAGTCCAAATTACCATTGTTAAGAAAGGAATACCTGTCACCTTGCAGAAAATGCAACTGCCCTAATGGTTCAAAGAGAGGACTTTCTTTCATACTAGTACAAATTCTTTTTTTAAAAAAAATTCTTTTTATTAGAATTTTATTAGAATTTTTAAATGGATAAAATTTAAGCATGAAACAATACAGAAATCAAATTAAAAAGGAAATAAGAGAGGAAAAATGCAGGAAAAGGAAAATATATTTAAAGAAGTAACTTGCAGCAGTTACAAACAAGCTTGGTATCAACTCTATCTTAAAATCACATTACTTAGTTTACTTCTTACCATATTTCAACCCTTTTTAATTGACAAATCAAGAAATCATCAATTTATTCCTGTCCATTTTCAACAAAAAGTCCACAAAGTGTTCCAGTGTTTTATAAAAATACTTATCCCTAAATCAAGCAAGGCAATTTTGTATTATTTTCTTTTTCACAATACTTTTCAATAGTTATTTAAACTTTAGCTTAGTGTTGTCTTGTATTCTTCCTGACAAGGTGCATAAGTACATTACTTAATACATTTAACTTTTCATTTCTTGTGTTAATTCTACACAGCTTGTCCAATTCAACATCCATTGATGCCTACTTCCTTCCATTCTAAAAATATTTTTAGAATTTTAACAATCATCTCCTTACTATCTTCACGAAATTGTCCTATAGTTGTTCACAGTCTCAAGCAGCCTTCATTCTTTTAAATTCAGTAGTACTCACATTTTCTAAATCTTTTTCCCCTCCTGGCTTATTGTTTCTGTTTCACTCATTTTTACTGCAGATTTTTCAAATTTTTTATTTTTATCTTTTCTTCTGTATTTAGTATACCCAAGGACCAAAATTATTCAAAATTTAGTAATAAACATAAACTGTCAACATATTCTGTAGGCAAAACAGAAAGAAACTTGACAAAACTCTTATAAGGTGATTTGGTAAGAGTTCTGGAAACTTTTCAGTGTAATTACCCAGATACTGGTTTAGTGAAAACAAACACGATTTGAGGTTCAAAAAAGTTAAAAAATATGAAGGACCTTTAACCATAAAAGCCATATTGTTTTTAAATTAAACTTAAGGGAAACACTAAACCAATCCCCTTTACTGCAGAAGCCTAACACGTTATAGCAATGTTTGCAAATTTTTAGTTCAATGTGTAGGGAAATCAAAATTACTCAGCAGACCTCTCCATACTTAAATAATTAGATAACTTAATTTTATTATAGTAGTCCAGGAAAACAAAATATACAATATGCCACAAGTATTGCAAATGTAAAGTAATTTAAATAACCACAAATAGAATCAGCAACAAAACATGTGGCATGTCAATTTAGAGACTGTCCAATTGAGTTGGATGGCCAATACACTTAAATAAACAAATAAAATTGAGAATTAAGCTGGTGGATTTCAAAATACTTTATATTTCAAGATATTGATGGATTTTATGTTGAAATGCATTCCTAAGAGATATTTTAGTAAGATAAATCTGCAAAACAATTCTAGACCTCAATATCCAAGCTGACTTTCCAGTTGCAATTTATAACTAGTTGCAATTCTTTTCATATGCCAAACTAAAAATTACATACTATAGAATTACTTTCACATAAAATCAGTTTCTTGGCCTCAAAATGAGAAAAAAAAGTTCTCTCCAAATGTTAAGCTATTTGGGCTAATTATGAATAAGACAAATCCTCTACCTACTACAAATTGTGTTAGATCTCTTTTCAGATATCTAATTATATCATGTGGCTGTAATTGGCTGCTAACAGAAAGTACCACAGCTGTATGAAGCTTCTTAACCTGGTCAGCAGCAAGATGGAAATGAAGTAAAACTGCACGCTACTCCTCTTACTACAATGCAGAGATCTAGCCACCTTTTAATTATCTTCTATTTGAAATATTCTGTACTTCACAGAACATTAATTTCAAATGTTTAGCCTACCTACTGTGTAGATGCATAATGCAATATTATAATTGCATGTATGTTATTACTACAAGTAGCTATTTGCAAGCTACAAATATGATTAATCACATAAAAATTACAACATATATAAATAAAACATTACTTTGAAAATAACATCCATATTTTAATCTATATCAATATTTATATTCAACCTGCTGTAATCCACCAAAACTGCCCTTCAGAATTACTACAAAATGAGGATGGTATTCCGCTGGACAATCCAACAACCTCTAATTCACTCTAACATCTGGCAATTAAAAATTTAGCAATTGTAATTAATCACAGTTAGCATTCATATTTCTCAATGTGGGGTTCTTAGATCTAAGAGCTGAACAGCAGAAAAATATAGTTTATCAACACATCATTCAGAAGAAATAATAAAAAGCTAAGAAGGAAACAAAAAAAAACCCCAGAAGATATGTCAAACTCACTGGGTCACGTTACTATCACATGACGTTTTGTAACATTTTCCCCCTTTGAGGAGCTGGGGTGGGCGTGGCCTGCACATGATGCATCCGGCCCATAGGCTGCCAATTTGACACCCCTGCTCTACAGCAACCAACACCCAGATAAACAGGGATTAACACCAGACAATCAAGCAGAAAACAATACCTTAATCAAAGAACAGCCAAAGGAGAAAACTACACCCTCATCAACACTGGCAGGGCCAGCTGCTGTTTATAAAGAGAGCAAACCCCACACTCATCAGTACTGATGATGTTACCTAATTGGGTAATGAGACATCTGCAAGCAAACAATCAAGCTCAAACCACACCAAGAACTCCCCAGTTCAATCTTAAGCTACATTCACCCTCTTCTATTGCAAGTTCAGTTCCCAACAACTTCATAGAAAAATCTATGTAATTTTCTTGCCAGCAAAGACAATAGCTTGTCATTTGCTTTCTTCTGGAATTTTTAAAATTCAATATTAGGCTACAGAGATAATATTCTTTGGCAATTTATGTAACTAGAATCAAGTTTGAACAACATCTGAGCCCAGGTAAGAGTAGCTAAGCACAGACATCTGCTGAGACTTACCAGCAGCACACTCTTTTCCAGATTAGATCACATAATGAGTCTGTTCAGTTAAACACTGGACTTCACCAGAAAATGAGATATACCTACAAAAGTAAACAGTGTATTGACTTCTAGAAGAAACAATTGTTTTACCTTCTGCAGCAGAATTTCTTCCTGAATAGTAACAAGACAATGCTGATGTTGCGTTCCTCTTCTGAATTGAACTCTCACCATGGCCCATTTTTCTCTCTCTTCTTATTCAGATTAAGTCATCGTTTATCTTAACTGCCAGAATCTGTGGTTCATAAGAGGATAAATAATTTAACAGAAAATTTAAAAAAAAACACAAATTTATACCAGTATGGCATGTCGTGTTAATGCCCTACTATTTTTAGTAACAGCAGAGTAGTACAGTGCACAAAATTATGTACATTTTCTTCATCATTTGCTCTATACACGGAATGCAAGAATTAATATTCAGCTCATTTCCACACCCTTAGGCAAAGCATATTATTTGCAACATATTATGTCTGACTTATTTGAAACATTTCACAACAACATATATTTTCAGCCTTCTCTGACACTTAATTCTCCCAATTCTAAGTAGTTTACAGTGAGAAGATGCTTCATGTTTAGCTTTGCTCAGGATGTACCCTAAAAATAATACTTGGTGCTTTTTTAGTGACAATAGCAAATAGCAACAAGATTAAAGATGATCAAAAAAAGCATTCACTGTTCATATGAGTTTTCATTTCATAATGTTCTGCTTCAAATACTAATGATGCCTCATTTCATATCAACAAATATTTTACCCATTTGATTTAAATAGTCATCTACCATTTTTACCAAAAAATTGAAATCACACATAAGAGCTTTTATTTTTAGGTGAAACCCACAATCCCATTCTTGGGTCCAGCTACACAGAAGGTTCAGATCAAAAAACCAAGTACAGACACTGGCATTTTATATTTTTTCTCTAGAAATCTATTATCCCACTATGCTGGGAACAGCTAAGACCAGATGCATCATACAACATACGAAGGAATCTATAGATTCTATTATGAGAAAATGTATAAATACAAATATACACAATACTGTACAAAGAAACAGAAAAGAAACAATGGCTTTAAGAGATGAGAGTTAAACAACTGTTCTTCACCTGTTTCATGTAAGACAGGCTGAGATTTGCATCACAACAGTCACAGGCAGGAATTAGATCAGTCAGCCTATCATTCTGAAGATATTACCAAAAATAGTTTAATTTTTAGAAGAACATATTCAGCATGTATATCAGGCTACTTCTTACTTCCAAACAGATTTTAAACAAAGTTGCATCACAATCCCTGTTTATTATATGTGATCATAATAGCTCTAATCAAGCCAAGAGAATAATATGCAATCAGAACCTTATTATATGAAATATGATCTTGTTTCTTTGGTTTGAAAAATAGCCTGGTCCTAAAGCACATTCCCTTGGTTGTAAACTGCACAACTGAACAAAAGTAGCAACAACATGCTTTACTCTGAGAAACAAGATTTGTTCTCTGCTAAATATGCTCCTAAACTGGAGTATGAATATGCCTTGAAATTTTAGAGGAAATGCTCTCGATTATCTGCTACTTACCCACCTTAAGCAAGGACGTTGTTGTTATAAGATTCTTCCTCAGATGTTGCTCAGATGCTCTTAAACACTTTTTTGCCACTACACTGTTTCGGTTCACCATACATGTCCAAGCATTATTCCTTCAGCTGCTCCTCAATTTTCCAAACCACCCCCACAGCAACAGAAATTTAACCTCCAGAACCTTAGAATGGAAGGGAAACAGAAACACCTGCCAAGAATAGTCAATCCCCACAACATAATTTATTTGGATTCTTCAAACTGGCTATTGAATTAATCCTCACGAAAGATAGGCTTCAATTTCTCTCTTGATTTTCAACCTTCAATCAAACTTGCTCTTCTTTACTTGACTATAATTTCCTCAATATCATCAAAGCTCATTTCAAAACCATCTTAACAACTGCGCATCCCTACCATATTTTTTCTCTCATAAATTTGTTACTATACCTCCCCCAAGCCTACACCATCCGAAGATCAAATCATTATAATATTGTTTTTTATAATTAGTGTGTCCATTCAAATCCAGATCTTCAATTGACATATTTATAAAAAAAGCTAAAAGTTTTTTTTGTTGGTGGTTCATCTTGGCTCTAATTTCCTAGGTCATCTGGATGAGTACCCGGTTTGTAGGGGGCAATAAGCTGACTCTGTATAAAAAATATATACAGAAGGAGGAAGGCTATTGCTTAACACATTGTAAGCCGCCCTGAGTCTTTGGAGAAGGGCGGCATATAAATAAAATAATAAATAAAAATAATAATCTCGAAGGCAATATTAATTGAAGGATGATCCTCTCTGTCAGCCTTTGGACATAGATGGGAGCTTGCTCCCCTTTCCCCCAAATCTATTCCATTTTTCCAACCTAATCAGTTTCCTTCCTAAAATCCTGTAACCATGAAACATCAGCAAGAAACCGCCATGATGATTAACAACACAAATATGATTAAGCTGGAACTGGCTTTAATGTGTTGGGTTGTTTGCAAACACATTTCAATTACCAATCTATCTCCTCCCCCAAAACACTGTTAATCTCTCTCATTAGTAATGATTTCGGTCTGTGTAGGTTGCTTTGTCCTTTTATTAAATACTCTAATCTCTTTGGAGGTCATTCTGTTAAAACATAAAAAGCAGCATTTAAACTGAAAACTGTAGAATTGTACAGTCATATTACACACATTATTATTATATCACGTTATTCCTTTTCTGGGCAAGCAATGCTATACAAAGCATAGAGAAATAATAAGAATACCTAACTCAAAGAAATTAAGGCACGGCACAACAAAAAGAGAAGAAAAGATTAAAACTAATTACACCAGCATCATTCACTATATCTCTTGATCTTTCTTTCCTCAAATCACTTTTCTACAACATTCATACGCTATGTCATATTATTTCTTTTTTTTAAAGTATTCTCTTTTCTGAGCATCTTATAATCTGTGCAACATCTGATCCACATACCTGTTGCTTACCAGTCACACTGCACTTTCCAAATTTTGTTCATTATCAAATTCAAACACCTTCCCAGGGTTACTTGGTAAAGTAATTTTCTTGTACTTTTTGCAGTTCCTCTTCTTATCCTATCCCTGCCAATAGTTTTTGACTTATGACCAGTTGCTTAACAACTGTTTGAAGTTATGACTCTCTCCAAAAAGGTACTTATGACCCAAAATTCAAAATTCTAATGGCTCCTGCATTTTGAGCTCTTAGCAAAAAGCTAACATTTATAGCAGTTTGCAATGTGATTTAGGTTTACAATGGTTTTGCTGGAAACCAGCATTTGCTTTCAATTTCTGGCAATAAAAATCCCAACATAACCTCCCACTGTGGACGAGTTCACTTAATGAACACCACAAAAAAAATAAAAAAATCACAGAATCAGGTAGGTCGGCACTTAATGAATGATACGAGTTACAACTGTAATTCCAGGCTCAATTTCTGTCATAAGTCAAGAACTACCTGTATCTTGAGAAACAACAGCAGCAAGCATTCAACAATCAAAAGTATATTTCTCACACACGTAAAAGTTGTACAACCATTCCATAAGCAAATCATATCCACACTTTTCCTAGTTTGTACAATCTAATCCTGCAGCACTACCATTTTTAAATATTCTGATAGCACTTACTACTCCTTTTTCATCCATTTTTCGAAACGTAATATTTAAACTTCATTTTATTTTTATTCTTAATACTTTCAATATCATTTCCATACAAATATCTAAAATACTCCTTCCAGCATTTCCAATGTCACTTTTTAAAATTCCCATCCAATCTGCTGGAAGCTCGTTTATTTTTTCCAAAGCACTCTTTGATATTTAATTTCCATCAAAATTTCCATTTTGCATTTCCTCTGCCTCTTTGAATTGTAACTATGACTTTTTCTTTGTATTTACGTTCTTTGTAAATATCTCTTTTAGTATATAGTTACATTGCACCTTTCCTTCATCCTTATTTTCTGCAGCAATTATCCTCTTAGATGTATCACATTCAACCCTCCCATCTTTTTTCATACTTCCTAGTGAAGGGTTGTCAAACTCATGGGCCAGATGCATCACGTGCTGGCCACGCCCATCCCCATTTTAGCAAAGGGGGGGAAAGTCACGATACGTCACGTGACGATGCAAGTTTGACACCCCTGTCCTAATGTAACACCATATACTCCCGTAACACATGTAACTATTTCCCTTCTGTTCCAAACATTTTACCCATTCTCTTTTCTATGCTGTTTCCATTTATTCCGTTGGAAGATGAATTCTCTAATACTTTTTCATATAGGACTCATACTTTCATTCCTGTTTTTTATATGTCCATTTTTCCTGAGATCCAGTCTTTTTTATTTTTATATATATATATATTTTAATACAAATAACACAAATATAATACATATAAATTAAAAAAGGAAAAATATACAAATATTACAGAGATCCAGTCTTGACTCAAAATACTGGATGTCCTACATTCAAGACTTCTAATCACTGCAGCCTTCATTAATCTTTTCAATCTTTCATCAAAAACAATAAAAATCAATCATGCTTTATTTCTATTCGAAACAGATTTTCTAAACTTTCTAAACAACCATCATTCTCATCCATAGGTCTCTAAATGCCCCACCAATCTTTTCTGCATTGTTTCATTTCATTTCCATTCGTTTTATTTGCTTAATACAGTGTAGATTAGGCTGTCAGCCTTAGTCATTCTTCTGCCATGCACAACAATTCTTAGGACAGTATTGGCACATTTTGGCTAAGCAATCTAAACATAACCAAAGCCTATTTCGCTTCAAGTATGCTAACTTTATTCTATGCAAGCTGCAATCTCTAATCTAAAGACAACTAATCTTCAAGCCAACATGCTCTTAACTACAATTTATTAACCAAAATGCAGAGCTCAAAATGGTAGACTCTGATCTTCTACTCTGATAGAGGTCTGGTTCATCTTTTTTTAATCTTCACATAAGTACCCTTTTTTAAATTTTGCAAGAATCTGGCCAAGTAAAATATGCTCCTGCTGTTTTTTCACGTTAGCTCCTGAGCCCCACACTTTGTTCACCAGTCCAACCACACGTCCTGGAAATAACCCACAGGCTACTCCCAAATCTCATTCAATTGTACCATTAAGCTGAAGAACAAAATGGTTTAGTTTATTAAGGCTCAAATGCAGGCAGTAGTTGTGGCTAGGAGAGCCTTTGCTCAACTTCGTGTTTACACCAGTTGCGCCTGGAATTGTGAGGCCCTCCTGCACATAGTCACTCCTGCCTTGATAGCCTCTGTTAAATTGCTGCAATGTGCTCTACATGAGACTATCCTTGAAGATTATTCAGAAGCTACAGCTGGTGTAGAATGCAGCGGTACACAGAGTTCTGGGGGGCCCTACAGTGGCACATGTAAGACTGCTGTTACATTAAGTGCATTTGTACCAGTTTGCTTCTGGGTCCAATTCTAGGTATTACATTTATGGCCTTACAATGGCATGCATCCAGGATACCTGTGGAATTATCTCAAGGCAATGGACCTAGCTTGTCCCACTAGCTCCAGTAGAAGGGCCTGCTGCAGACGCCATCTGCTAAGGAATTCTGATGGGTGGGGTCAAGAAAAGCCTTTTCCACAGTGAACCAGAAGTGTAAATTACTCCCACCCTTCTGGCTGAAGGTGATGGATCCCTGCGCTCTCTGTCTCATTGGATCTAGTTTCTTATATAGATTTTTTTAAACATTGTAATTGTTTCTATATTTATCTTTCTACTGTTTGTTAAGTTGCCCAGAGTTGACTTACCACTGAGTTGGCATATAAAGTTAATAAATGACCAGTTAGATCAGTGGTAGTCAACCTGGTCCCTACCTCCCACTAGAGGGCGTTCCAGCTTTCATGGTAGGGGTTTTGTCCCCTGCTTTATAAATCACCATTACTGTGGAACCAGTGGGCAGTTAGAGCAAATTTTACTACTAAGAGATACAAAAGGGGGCGGTAGGTATAAAAAGGTTGACTACCCCTGAGTTAAGACTGTAACAGGAGGCAGGGCAACATTTATCCTGGTAGGTGAGGACTTTCTGGTTATAGTTAAAAAGATAACCACTTATCAATAAAAAAACGAAATGGGGGGGCCGATGACAAAACGAAGCTGGAGTTGTAAGTTCTGGAGGATTTTATTTTATTTACTTTTTATTTTAAACGTGCCTTCTCTTTTCTGCAGCAAAACGGAGCTTAAGTGTTTGGGGTTTAGATTCAGAGGGGATGAAAAGAACGGCATTTATTTTTTTTTGCTTCCGAAAAGCAATCCCACGCATAGCTCTCAATGTGGCTTGAGCGTTCGCGGATGGTCTCCAAATTGCACAGTTCTACCACATGGAGACATCCTTCCTTTTGCTCCGGGAGCTCGAAAACGGGAGAGAAGCTGTCTTTTGCTTAGTCTAGCCCCGTAACAACAACCCTCCGAGGTAGGCCGGGCTACAAAAAAAAAAGACGGGGAAAAAAAAGCAAATTCTATCGGGGAATTCTGGGGCTGGATGGGAATTCCCACCACCACCACCTCCGCTACTCTGGCTTGCCAGGGAGCCCTCCCCCCCTTCCTCTCGCCGAGCAACCTTCTGCCGCCCGTTCTCGGAACAAAACGCCTCCCCGCCACCGCCGTCCTTCCACCAAAACGGAGCCAGGGACCTGCACGGTCCGCCGCACGGCGCCCATCCGCCGCCCTTTCCCAGCACAAGCGTCTCGGCACCGACCCACCGACTTGCCTCCTCCTGCCCGTCTGCCAGGCGTGTCCGCCTCTTGAGCCCCTCCGCGCAGTCAACCCCCTTCCCCGGCGCGCTCCCACCCGCAAAGCAAACCCCCAGCGCTCCCGTTCCCCACTCCCTTGGGAGCCGAGCCCAGGCCTGCAGCGCCTTTTCTTTTCTCCCCGTTCGCTTCCAAGCCACAGTCACGGACCTCTTTCGGCTCCCCACTAGGCACCGGCCGTCGCGCCGCCGTTCTCCCCTCCATCATTTCCCCCTCTTCCCAGACCGCCACCGGAAACACGCCAAACCTCAATACGGATGCAGGGAATCCACCCTCCTCGGGCAGCAGGAAACGAATCCGGGCCGCTCTAGCCACCGGGGCAAAGGGGTGGTTTTTAATGGTTGGTTTTGCTGGCAGGTGGGCGGGGTCCGCTCCGCTCCTCGCGCGAAGCCAAACAAAGGGATCACAGAATGGATCGTCTAACCTGGAAGAATCTGATCGCGAAGCGGGGAGGCTTGCCTGCTTGCCTGTTGTGTTGTTGCCTCCTTTACGAGGAAGTGTTTGTAATGTGGTGTGATTCCCCAGACACTCCAAACATGCGGGCATTCACACAGTCGATCATCGCACTTCATGAGTCCTGTTCCCAAAGCATCATATTACCTGATCTTCCAAGTAATGCTGGTGTTTTTAAAAATGGGAACCGGGTTAAAGGCCAGAGCGAATCAACATTCCTGCACAAAGGCAGAAAAAAACCCAGACATGTATATTTGCAAAACTTAACTGAAACTTTTGTTTTTACTAGAGTAGCCCTTGAGCTCTAGGTAAAAACGGGGTTTTCAACATTCTTTGTTCTGACAAGGAAGACGGGCATTTCCAGTTCTTCACTGATTCTTATTTCAAGTTTCCCTAAAGTTCCACTGAAATCTTTTTAAAATGCAGCTTTTGTCCAGGCTTCTATACCCCTTTAAATGATTTGTACAGTCTGTTAAAATGTACAGTCTATTAAAAAAAAACCACCATCTCATTTTGCTATGTTCTCTTATGACTGGATTTACGTATTGCACCAAAGCACATAGCTTGTTTAACTATTGATGATGACTGATTAAATCACAGCAGGGTTCACACAGGACAAAAAAGCAGAAAGCCTCTGGTTTCATAGGACTAAAAAAAAACTAAACTATTTCAATGCAGACCAGGTGCAGGGAATGGAGATACCCATGTCCCTGAAAATAAGACTGGGTCTTATATTAATTCTTGCTCAGAGGCTTATTTTCAGGTGATGTTTTATTTTTTTCATGTACAACAGACATGTCAAACACAAGGCCCACAGGCCAGATGGGCCCATATCTGGCCCACGGCCACCCCAACTCGGCCAGTTACCACCACCCCCAGCATGCACACAGGTGGCAACTGTGTGGTGGTGACGGTGTCTGGCAGAAGCCACAGCCCACCAGGCCCTTGGCCAGCATATTCTGGGGCTGCATAGCCCACGCAGTGCAGGTGAGTTTGAGCGCTGTGACCACGGGGCAACAAGCAGTAGATGGAAGCAGAGGCATGGGGGGAGGCTGCCCGCCCATTCCCTCCCACCATCTGTCTTTGCTTGCCAATGGCTGTGACAGGGTGGGTGGGCTGTGGCTGCTGCCAGACACCGTCATCCCCTGCACGTTCCATGTGTTCTATGCATGCGCCGAGCAATGCTCAGCCGGGGTGGGCCAGGGTGGCAAGGGTTGGTCTCTCGACATCTCCGGGGTGGCTTGTGTTTGACATGTCTGCATTAAATCAAGTGTTAATTGAAGATTTACAAGACGAGTGGCAACAAAAATGCTGACAGTTAAGGATGATGGTCCACACAAAAATGACGAAAAATTGGCAGTACCAAAATTCAGAAAACCTTTATTTCACATGAGTGCATTAAGTATGTCTGTTACAACACACAATATATTGAATTATGAAACATGTCTGTTAGCAAATGCGCACATTATTCATGCCGTACATAGAGTCTGTACTCCAACTGGTCCTTTGGCAATAAGCCTTGAGTTCATCTTTTTACATAGGCATTTACCTCTCATCCAAAGACACCCACTTAGGCATTTACAAATAGTTAATTATAATTTATATTATTTATTTTAAGTATTAGTGTTAATAATATTATTTAATTATATTTAATCATATATTATTTTATAATTCAATACATTCATCATGTGTTGCAACGGACATACTAAATGCATCCGTCTGGCTGATTATCTTAATTGGGGCATATTTTTGGTGTAGGGCTCATGAGCATTCTGAAAAATCATGCTAGGGCTTATTTTCCAGTTGGGTGTTATTTTTGGAGAAACACGGTACCATCTTTGGTTTGCAACAGTTCAGATGACCATAAGATGGCAGTATAGATAGAAAAAACCATGCTATCATAAAGTGGTCACCTGGACTTTTAAATCCCAGTGTATGATAGTGTAGGAAGTCAGCACCCACCCCCCTCAGAAAAGAGGCTTTTCTAGGATCAAATCATTCACTTCTCTCCACTACCAGGAAAGCACTCCAAGCAGTCCCTAAAACAATTAAGTTTTATAAATGATATACTTTTCTATTTATTTAGAAAACTGGAGCTTTCCATTCAGGATCCATTTACAGAAAGCCAGACAACTCCATTCATAAACAAAACACCTTCAGCTACAGCTCCCACAGAAGGCTGAACTGATGGGATTAAAAGCAGAGAAACAAAGACTTCTAAAATCTACATTCCCCTTCCCCCAGCTCTAAGGATAGGGCATGACCTCCCAGCCACAATGGGGGTCAGATGACAATAATTAGAATACCAAAAAGGGCACACTCAAGCACAGGTCAAAGTACATTTCACAAGGATCAGGCATCTCAATCACAAAGCAAGGAAAATGACAAAGATATAATGTCATGCTGTGTGGTAGTAGGCAATATTAAACCATTTCTGTATTTTACCAAGAAAAACCACATGGATAGACAAGACAAAGATTGACAAAATAAGGCCAGATGATGAGCTCTCTAGAGGAATGATACCCAACTGCTGCTGTGGAAGAGCTGAGGATCTTTTATAGTAATGTACTTATGCTGTTTATGATGTGGCCAGATTTAAAAAATCTCTAATGTCTAGTTGCTGATGTCATGCAGGAAAAGAAAATCCAAAACTACAAAGGCAGGATTATAGTGGGCAGCAGGATATAAGAAACATGAAAATGCGAAAGCTGAATATGTTAAATACTAAATCAATCAACTGCACATTGACATCTTGGGCATCAGAAAATTGAAATGGATTGGTATTCTGACATGTGGTCAGAAGTTCATACAGTACTGTGTGCTAGATTGGACACCCACAAAAAAAGAGTAACACTGTTGTTTTTAACCACTGATGTTTGAGGAAAAGAGATTGAGGAATTTTCTGATTAAGTTCAATCTGCAATCAATTTATAAGCAAGAAGTGCTTCTTGTGGTTGGAGTTAGAATGCCAAAATTAGGAACAATAAAGAGGAAAACATACTTGGATTATATGGCCTATGAAACTGAAATGAAGCATGAGAATGACTTACTGATTTCCAGCATTCCAGTTTCAAAAACTCCATTTTCAAGGACATTATCAGGAATCACTTTGAAATCCATGACTTAATTGGTAGGGAGTAAGAGGAATTGTGAAAAGAAATGAAAGGATCCCGGTACAAAGACACTGCTAAAGATCAAGAAAAAAAAGCAAACTAGATCAGAATAGATGGTGAAAAATGGTAGCCAAAAAGAGATGAGAGAAGAAGCCGAAGCCAAGAAAGAGAAAGATCTCAGGAAGAAATGTAATGAAAAATTTCAGACAACAATTAGCAGAGATTACATCAATATCTGTAAAGACCATAAAGATGAAAATAAACACAGAAAAGCAAGGTTTTTTTTCAAAAGATCTCTGAATTCCAGGAGATGCCAATCTTCATTTGGAATGGTAAATGAATCCATTTGAAAGATAGTGATTGAAGATAAAAAAGGTGGAAAAATGTGCTGAAATTTGTACAATAAACATCTCAGCATCCAAGATATCTTAGAAGATATTCCTTTTTTAGAGGAACTTCTAGGACTAGAAGATTAAATTAAAGCAGTAGTTGGTCATTAATGAGAGGCCCACAAGAACTGTGGGGTATACTGTATTTGCAAAAATATGACAAGCGACAGACAAATCAGTAAAGGATGGAACTGAATGTGATTGTCGCTGAGGCTTCTGGGATGCTATTTTTTCTTCATCTGAGCTTTAAAATATTATAAATGAGTCATCAAACCTTTAGAACTGGGAACAAAAGTTGCTGAAAAATGCTTCCATGTTGTAATTCCTCTACATAATATATATCTTCTATGGAGGAAGGACCTATGTATTGGATATTCAATAAAATCTCAATTTAACGAACCATTTGAGTGAAGCGCATGTCCATTAAATCCAAATGTCTATTAAATTCACATTCACATCATTTGTATAATAATTAATTGCAGTAAACCTTGATTTAAAGGTCCTATCCTCAAACAAAATATTTGTCCAAAGTCAATTAATATGAAACTTGCCTAAAGATCAAGAAGTGTAAATTGCTGAATGTGCCTTTGGGATAGAACCTGGACACTTATGTCAGGTAGCCTATCACTTCTTGTTTTCCACAAGTGTCATTCCAGGCTCTGTCTTGACCAGTTTCATATCGCAATAAGGCTCTTTGCCCAGGCCTTTGGCAAGCATGATTAAAGCCCTCTTTTCTTCTTTCTCATTGTCCCAATCTGAACTTGTTATTTCTCCCATTTTTGCTCTTGTTGTTTTCTAGTCTTAATTTTTTTTAACAATTTGCAAACTGTCCACAGTTGCTGGGAGTCCAGTGCCGTACAAGTTTAGTAAATAATAAGGAAGTGAGCTGCCCGTGACAATGGATTGTTGGAAAAGTTCCCAAGAACTGAATAATTGACATATTACTACACAGTGAATGTTTGGTTATGAATTCCCAAGCTGTCTCAAATCCCAATGAAAGGAGGTTGAAATCATCACCCCATAGTAACAGGCTGAGGAAACCACAATTACCCCTTCAAGGAAATTAGGCAGTTTGGTGAAGGAGAGCAATACAATACCAACACCCCAGCTCATTCCTTTAGCCCAGCATGGAATGTAACAACTCACATCTAACCACCTGCAGAATAACAACAGTTAGGGTGTCCTGGCAACCAGTTGCTATACTATGCCAATCCTGTTGTGGGATTGCAAATGATACATAATAAAAACATCTAGCTGGACAGAACTCCATGAAGAAGATTCTTCCCCTACAGCCAGACAAATTTTGGTAATTAATCCAGGTCTTTTGAATAATCATGTCACATCAACACACAGATAATCTTATTTAAGTGAAAATTGGCCAATGTATGCATATTTTTATTAAATGCAAAAGCTGTAACTATGAACAAGAGAAAATACATATCAATCCAAATCTAACTTTTAACCGAAAATGCATTCAATAAATAAGGGATATTTTGTGGGATGTTACAAAGGTGCCCATTAATTGTACTGTTTGTTTTTAATTTTTTGCTATCCAGCTTGTGCCCATATTTAAATGAAACCCAAAAGGAAGACATTCAATGATGTACTAACTTCAAAATTGATTGAAATACTGCATGGCTTGAGTCCACTAGTTAAGTTCTTGAACATCAAGATTTGAATAAATTGCAAATTGTTTTTTGGAGTAGAAAACACTCTGCTTGTAATCAGTTGTTGGCAGTTAAAAATTGAGATAGTCATACTTACATCAATAAGTTTCAGGCTATTTCAGAAGATCTTAACAAACACAGTAATCTTTTAAAAAGACTAATTGATAAACAATTTGTAATTTGTTCCCATGCAACCTTCATCTGTGCACCCAAAGTCTTCCCCTCTCCCTCCTTCATCTCTATGTATGGTACCTATTTAAATCGTTCAACAGTTGAGCTACTCCACGCATCTGATAAAGCGATCTGCAGTTTATGAAACCCCATGCCTTGCAATAAAGCCTGTTAAAAAGATGCTCCGGGCTCTTATTTTTGGGCTACCATAGCCAACCTCGGATTTCCCCCCTACAATGTCTACAGTTGTTGGTACTGTCACTTTAATGCTTTATCATCTTGCAATTGGCTGGAAGATTGGAACATTCCTGCATGTCGAAGGATTGTCTTGTGCTGTGATTGGCTGGGCTGGACGCTGCAGGATACTTCCTGGAATGTCTGCAAGTGGACGTTCATATCTGGCTGTTTCACTGGAAAAGTGGTGATGGGGACTTTCTTTTATGCAAGATGCAATTAATAGCCATGAGATTGTAGGTGAGAAGAATGTGCGATTTCGGAAGACTGTTTGTTGCTTTGGACATAGCATAAAAATATATGGGCATGTTACAGGGCCAGCAGAATCCATGTTCAGTAGGAACGAGTCTGCTCACTAGCATATTGACTAAGTTGTTCTATTGAACTTTTTAACTATGTTTCATTTAATTGTATTATTACAATGCAAGCATATTATTTAGGAGCAATAGTATATCTGCTTCATATGGAGAGGAATCCCATAGCAAAGAACTGCTAGAAGATGTAATTTGATCAGGATGAGGATAAATGATTCCCTAAGAAACAATGGAAAGTACTTTATTTGTTTTTCTTTTCACAGTGGAATGAAACCTCTGACCAGATCAAGGATGCCACACAACCTCCCTTGAAACTGGCTTTCTACATGTGCTGAAAAAATTTTAAGTTTTGTTCGAAGTAGGTATTGTTACAATGATCGGGGGGAGCTAAAAGCCGATAAAACTGCATTACAAGCTTTTATAAAATACCAGAATGAGCTCATAATTTGAAAAGAAAAAAAAAGAAAAATTCAGCAACAGCAGTTTAAACATGGATGGAATTTGGGAGTGGATATGGAGGAGGGCAGGGTATATTTTATAGTCATCCTTTTAGATACTTGGATTGATTTCACTCAAGAATGTACCGGAGAGACTAATTTTCTTTATAATTTGCCAAGAAGTGTCAGAAAGCTTCTGCCCTCTTAGCAATAGGGAAACAAGGAATCTATAAAAGAATGTGATTTTATGTACACATTCTAAAGTTATAATCACTAAAAGCTTTTACATTGGCAGGGGATGACAATGTTATGTCTTTTGTGGCGAGTTGATTAAAACTACAGTTATTTTCTGTGTATCTTACAGGAATTGTGTGTAAAACATTTGCAATTGAAATCCCTAACAAGGAAGTTTCTCATAAATGTATAGATGTGTGTTTTATGATCAGGGAAATTAAGGTGTGCTTGAGATAGAAGGTGTCTGAGCCTGGGAATGGTGTACAGAATTTCTAGTAATATTCTGCTTCTTTCTTGATAGACAAATATTGTAGAAATTGATTTCTTGCATATATACTTTAACTTCACGTTGCTATTGTTTTTTATTTTGGAGTTTTAAAATTAGGTCGCCGGTTTGGATAATATTGGTTGGGTTTATATATTGAGCCATAATTTGCTTACCAAACCAGTTGATTGGATTCACACAACATACTAAGAAAAAAAATCAAATTATGTCTTAATGTGCTATTTCAATCCAACCCTTATATGTTTTATATGTTTTTTTGTTTTAAACCCTACATTCTTCCTTCCACAATTACTTGCAAGAAGTTGATACTATTTGCCCAACTTCATGTGATTCTGACAAACTGGAAAAGCTTCCGCGAACGAAAGCTATATGGCATCACAAGGCACTTGCAGAACAATATTTTACATTATTTGTTTTAAACATCATAGGCTAATATGTCAGCTATTCAAGAGAGAAAGTGAACAACTTTTAAACAGAAAGATGCTTCTAAAAGTACAGGTGTGAGGATGTCTGCACATTGCTGTACTTTAGAAGTATCTTTTTGTTTAAAAGTGAGGCTTGTTCACTTTCTCTCTTGGTATGGGGCACAAAATATATCAACTTCTTGCAAGTAATCATAGCAGAAGGAAGAATGTGATAATGGGAGGAATAAATTTAACTTACACATCTTGTATATCTATGTCTTTATAATCTTACATATATAGACATGGGCTGTGTTTTATATCAGTAGAAGAGTACATAAGTAATATCTTCAAGATTAAAGTAGAATAGTTGTCTACTACAATCAGCATTTTTTTATTTGTTCTATCTATGAATATAAGACTACTTAAAATTATTTGCCAGGTACTGGAAATCAGAAGCCATTTAACATGACAACAGAAACGTTGGTGAAGGATATTAAACCAGGCATGAAAAATCTAAATCTTATATTCATTGTGCTGGAAACGGGTAAGTCACATGGAAGAGAAGATAGGTTTATGTTTCTAAAATCACTATATAAGCAATTGGGAGACCAAGCTACATGCTTATTTCACTAGAATGCTTAAATTCTGGATAAAGTATTTTACTAAAGTATTTTTTGTAATTGCTTTGTAATGATTTCCTTTCCCTCATTGATTAACTAATTGCTGTCGTATTCCAAAAAATGTTGGTTATTGACCAGATTTTTTTAAAAAATCATTTAAAACAAAATTGAATTTTTTTATCAAAGATACTTTATATAAATGGACAGAATTACTAATGTTTTAATGTTCAAAATAGCATTAGTGAAAGTAAAACATACCAAACAAAGCACATTGAACTATTTCCATGATACAAAAAAAGTATATATTTTTGAGCAATGCCAAAATCTCCACTAAAGTATTATTTATAATGTTAAAAAAGAAGAAAAAACAACATCCTTAAGAATAATATACATAAGTATTTAATTTCTGACTTCCCCCTTTGTACTCCAAACAATTTGTAGTACTTATTGGCTTCTAAGTTTAAAAAGTTTATTACAGGAGTCTTCAAACTTGACAGCTTTAAGACTTGTGGACTTCAACTCCCCAAATTCCTCATCCAGTCATGGTAGCTCAGGAATTCTGGCAGTTGAAGTCCACAAGTCTTAAACTTGCCAATTTTGAAGTCGCTTGGTTTACTATATATTACCTTCTAGGGAACTCAATGGTATCTACTTACAGTACACCTAAGTGGTTTTAAAACTGCAGTCTTATATGAGAGGGAAAGTAATACAGGTCTTGTTTAATGATCATTCATTCAGTGACTGTTCAAATTTATGACAGAACTCGCTTAAGGATAGCTACAAAGAATGCCACTATACGATCACATCACTTAGTGATGGAAATTCTGGTCCCAATTATCCTTGTTAAGAAAGGACTACCTGTATGGCATGATTACCGCTGCTGATCATGAAAACGTTCCTATGATGTGGAGAAGTAGACTGAACTCTCAGCAAAAACAGTAATTTTGAGATAATCTAAATGATTTACTTCTAATTTTACACACACACACCCACACACCCCCACACACACACACACTCCGTATTTAAACTTCTGGGCTTAAAGGAATCTGCAGGTGAAGGTGGGATGTATTTGGAGTGAAGCAGCGACTGATAAAAACCTCTCCTTCACTCATGGAAACAGATCCTTGCAATTGTCTTGAATTGTGGTTCTTGTTCTATCACTAGGCCGGGTGACCAAGACCAAGGATGGTCATGAAGTACGGACCTGTAAAGTAGCTGACAAAACAGGCAGCATAAACATCTCTGTATGGGATGATGTTGGAAATCTAATCCAGCCGGGCGATATCATCCGACTCACCAAAGGGTATGGGGGATTTTTCCAAGAGGGAACAGCTTGGGAGAAGCTGAGGGAGGAAGTGTTATTTTTGAGGCTGTGGCTAAACCTTACGTCAAGAGTGCAGCAAGAATGACTTGGCTGTTCTGCGGAATGTGCTTAAATCACTTCATACAAATTAGTTATTTAACGTGTTTCACCACTTTTCTAAGTTTTGTTAGGAAAGTTTAAGGCAGTGGAGGGGGGAATCTGAAATTTCTAGATGTTACTGAATTAATACCTTTCAACAATCCTCATCATTGGCCATGCAGTCTTGGGCTATCAGATGTTTTAGACCCAGCAGAATAAGCTTTCATCAACCCTAATTTAAAAACTGTCTATAATTCTTGGGATCAGTCTAATCTGCAACATTTAACCTAATTCTTAGATTTGTACATATTTTATTGTGCAAATATACATTTTTTTAAGGTTCATTTTCATCTTATTTACACAAAGGCAGACTGAAGCTTTATGCATTGCTCTTGGTCATAATTTAGTTTGCTTAGTTTTGGCTTAGCATGTGGAGTTGAACCCAACTATTGTGGTTTATAAACTATGATTTATGGCTCAGTATGTAATTTGAATCCATCCAAATTTGCTTACTCAGTAGATGATAGTAAACCAAACACAAACATTATGAATCTGCTTATTAAAAGTGGTGTACAGGTAATCTACTTTAAATGACTACAATTGGGACTGGCAACTCAGTTGTTAAGAGAAGCAGTTGCTAAATGAAACTGTTGCTGTGATCTTATGATCTTACTTCAGCTTTCCTCTGGTTTAGAGACCTACAAGGGTTGCAAATGTGAGAGTTGGTTGTAAAGTTTTTCATCACTGTTATAACACTGAACAATTGCTAAATGAGACAGTCACTAAACAAGAACTACCTGTATACAAGCAGAGCATCCTGTAAGATTGCTCTGACCATTTTTGATGTTCTGTACAAATATGAATGAACACACTAATATGTTTGCCATAATCTGCAGTCAGCCCAACTAACTAAACACTTTTTGTTCGATTCCAATAATTGGAGCAAATCTAGAAAACTTAAAAGCATGATCCCTGGGAGGGGGCGTAGCTGGCGTCACGATGATACAGCATGCGATCTTGGAGGTCTGAGATTGCTGCCGATGTCTTTGCTCCTGGACGGTCCAAGTGGATCTAAACCGTCCCGAAGAGACGGTGAATGTAAAGAGCGCATCCTGTCAATCCCAGGGATATCGCAAAGTCCCTGGTAGATCCAGGATAAGCTCTTTTTGCCAGCTGCAAAGAGGCAGTCATTAAAGCTGCTGAAGTTGGGACAGCTCCGAAACGAAAGAGAAAGTGTGCCGGTTTGGTGAGAACTTTTCTTTATTTAAAGATTTGAGAGGGAAAGGGAAAGAAAGAATCTGTAAAAGTTTTTTGACAGAAGTGAATAAGCGGCGATTTTAAACAGGAATGTCAAAGTAATTTTTTTTTCTTATTGCTGATGATCCTATATTTAGAAACTGGACTGGTTTTTTCCTTTTTTTAATCTACCCTTTTCTTTCCCCTTTTTGATTTTATAATATATTAAGCCAGAGACTCCCTTTTAGTCTTTTTTTTTTAATATTTTCTTCTTTTTTTAACTAATTCTTATTATACTCTGCCGGAAAAGGAGGGGGAAAGTGAAAGCTAAAGAAACTTTGTAACACTGCCAACCAGAGGCTTGGAAATACTCTACTTTTCCTTTAACCAGACAAAACTGAGAAAGAATTGAGACTTTTTTTCAAGGACACTGCTTGTTTGATAAGATAGAGGGAAGAGCATGGGAGAGTACTATTGCAGGTGCTCTTCTGGGTTTCTATCAACAGCTCTTCAGAAGCATTTTTAATTCAAGTTTGAATTGTTCATTTTAAAAATTGGTATTGCAAAAGTGATAGCTAAGATGACTTCTTCTCCCAAAAGGAATCTGATGGATTCATAAATGGCTGATAAATTTTCAGTTAATGCTAGTAATCCACTTAAGTCTCTAATCTTATGCAGGAATGGTGAGATAAGGCAGATGGTTGAGATAATTGCTCCTAAATCTCGCTCTGATCTGTAGAGCCCATATTGCATACTGATACTCAGTGAAGTTGTAGGTGATGAAATAGGCTTGATGATGACTTGAATATGTTGTGCAATTTACAATGAGAACCAGCTAACATGTCTCAGAGCATGTATTTATATCTATTGTTCATAGACTGCAAAAGAGACTCTCCATGTATCCTCAGTTATGTCCAGCAGACATATTTCATGGGGCCCATGATTGTTAGCCCCAGTTTCGGGGCTGTAAGAAATCAAATGAGTGCTTTAAAAAAATTACCTTTATTCTGACATATGCTGCATTTCCTACACATATAGATAAAGCACCAGTTGGCCTGATTTAATGGGATCAGTATTACTTTAATCTCAGCCTGTCCTGATATAACATGCCCTACAAGTATTAGAAGAGACAACTGTTGGTCCCTAAGTGATTGGAGGTGGTACAATTCAAGACATGGCAGTGTTGAAGGAAACTGACTTTACATTCATTTAGGTCCAGATTCAGGTTTGACTTTGGGATTGAAGCATACTGGATGACCTTAATTAGGGCAGACAAGAGAAATGCAATCTTACTACTTTTTCTCAATTTTTTGATGACTTTTGTTGTCCTACTGAATTGCTTCTATGGACTTTCTCCTGCAGTTCACATAGAATTTACTTTAGAAGAAAATGAAGGCATTCTTATGGGTGAAACCAGAGGTGGGTGTTCAGCAGGGTCTGACCAGTTCTAGAGAACCGGTAGCGGAAATTTTGAGTAGTTCGGAGAACTGGCAAAAACCATCTCTGACTGGAGATTTTACAGTATCCTCCCCCTGCCACACCCACCAAGCCACGCCCACAGAAGTATTAGTAAAAAAAATTGAATCCCACCGCTGGGGTGAAATATGTTTTCACCTTTACGAGGAATCTAATCTCCTTTTTATTGCACAATTATCTCTCTAGCAGTCTGAAGTTTCTTTAGATCCCTGTTTCACTATTTAAAGTAAGATCTTGTTCTTCCCATAAAACTTTTTTTCAGTTGCTGTGCTACAGCCTTGCTATGGGGAATTTTGCTCTTGAAAAAATGCTGAAAATTTATCCTCTCTCTGAATAAATTTGGAGAAATCATCCAATTATTTCCTCTCAAATTTGGTGGGGAATTATGAAAGGCTGTTCATGAACATCTCTTGTAGAATGTAGTGTTTGACTTGGTTCCTTCCAGCAGCAGAGGTAATCACAACTGGCAGCTTTGGAAGAATTATTTTTCCACAACCTACAAGGAATCAATTTGTTTCCACTACTAATTTTAATACCTATATAGAACCGCTCTTTAAGTACAGTGATAGACTGGATGATAGTAAATAAAAGGAGGTTGAAATTAGTCCTGTGAACATAGCAAATCTCATAGCAAAAAGAGAGAGAGCCTTTTGCCTATTCTGAATAAGTTTATATTTCTTCTAAAAAGCAGGCCTGTATTTAGGAATATTCCAAAAAGTGCTGTGATAGATTATTTCTACCATTGTCACTGTGGGTTCAGTTTTATTATTTATTTGAATAACATCTACTCTTTGTCTTCTACAATATCACCATTCATGTGAGTTGGTTTATTTGATTATAAAATGCAAATTCTCTTTTAGGGTTGGAGAGGAACACTCATAATTCCAAAATCTCAAGAGGACAGAATAATTGTACTACAGGGACATTGGATACTAGATGACTAGTATTTAGTATGGATTCTTATTGTCTCACTGTATATGTGATATGTTACCAATTGCACTGGTGTACTGTTTCTGGAATCTGCATCTTGATGAGCCAGATAGATATTTGGATAAATGGGACTATAAAGCAACTAACGGCCTATAAAGTTACTTGACTAATATACATGCTGCCTCAGTATGCATTCTTGTGAATTTAGGGTTGTATTTGCTGCTTATGTGTTTTTTCAAAACTTCAAAACTTTCCATATTTACTATACTTGTCATAGTCCCAAACTAAAGAAAATTGTTATGTTTAAATAATTGGCATATCAATGGCATATATATATATCTAGGAACATAATTTGCTGCTATGCTGATTTTATATGGGATTAAGTATATGTAGATATTCTAAAGATGGTGAAGCTAAACACGAGTATCATTTTCGGTAAAAAAAATAATGCAGAGCCTGATCTGCTCATCAGAAATTTGAGTATGCTCTCCTTTCATTTTAGTCTGGCACTGAGAATGTTATTGATAGTGACTTTGTTTAACCTCAGTATTATGTGATCTCAGATTTCTCTCTCTAAAGCTGGCTATTTGTGAACTTGGTCTATTGGATGTTGTGTAGCCATGTAGTTAATGCTGTCCAGGTATCATCCAACTGATTTTGCTTTAGAAATCAAACACTTTGTTCTGAACTGGTCATCTCTCTTCAGTTCTGATTCAAATGTAGGATCATGAAAGTAGGTGGCATATAAATGTATTTTATTCTGTATATAACTCTGAGCAGGGGTGGGATTCAAATGTTTTTACTACCGGTTCTGTGGGGGTGGCTTGGTGGGCGTGGCAGGGGAAGGATACCGTAAAATCTCCAGTCAGAGGTGGTATTTGCTAGTTTTCCGAACTACTCAAAATTTCTGCTACCGGTTCTCCAGAACTGGTCAGAACCTGCTGAATACCACCTCTGGTATGGCTTAGTTGGTGGGCGTGACTTGGTGGTCATGTGATTGGCTGGGTGTGGCCAACTCAACATCACTCACATCGAGGCACGCATCTCCTCGCCTGGCCTCTCATGACTGTGGG